>JANTNU010000235.1:46754442-46768401 GCA_024752395.1 Erythroxylum havanense
AACTATTAAAACGATAATGCATATGCAATGCCACTTTTTGCCTGTACCGGATCCTAACCCGAATTACCAACATACCCGTCACGCCGGTAACGGGATGTTACAGATTTGGCATGCGAGATGTCAAAGCAATTAATACTCCTCTTGCTAGTCGTTTTAGACTATCTGTTGCTCAATCACCACAGTCAAAGAAAGAGGAAGATTATACGGCACAAGTTCCATATTCTAGTGCCGTCGGCAGTATTGGTATGTACTCGTCCCAATATTTCACAAGTTGTTAGTGTCATTAGTAGATATATGACCATTCCTATCAAAGAACATTGACAGGCGATGAAATAGATTCTCAGGTACTTAAAGGGCACTTCACACTTTTTTTTTAGAGTTTGAAGAACCAGCAACACTTTGGTTAGTTTTGTAGATTCAGATTATGCCGGTGATTTCGACATATGCAAGTCTATGATAGGTTATATATTTTGTATTGAAGGTTGTGTCGTTACCTGGAAAGCTATTCTACAATATGTAGTGGCTTTATCTACTACTGAAGCATAATATATGACAGTTACTGAGACTATCAAAGAAGCATTATGGTTGAGAGATTTATTTGGTGAGTTATCCCTTCATCAAGAGGTTACTACTGTTTAACGTGACAGTCAGAGTGCTATTCATTTGACGAAAGACCAGATGTATCATTAGAGGACGAAACATATTGATGTGAAGTATCATTTCATTCAGGATACTATTGTAAAGAAGAAGGTCCTTATTCATAATATCAACACTAATGACAATTCTGCTGACATGAGGGTTTGGGTGTATTTCTTGAAACATCAAAATGATGTTTTCTTAACCTTTAAGCAATGGAAAGTTTTGATTGAGAAGCAGACAGAAAAACATGTTAAGCGACTACAGACAGATAATGGTTTGGAATTTTGTGGCGGTGAATTCAATGAATTTTGCAAGAATGAAGGAATTGCTCAGCGTCACACTGTCAAAATAACTCCACAACAAAATGGAGTTGCCAAGCGCATAAACTGGACTCTTTTAGAAAGGGCTCGGTGTATGATCTCTAATGTAGGATTGACACTTGATTTTTGGGCATAAACCATTGCTACAGCTTGCTACATCATCAACCGCTCTCTTTGTGCTCCCCTTAATTTTAAGAATCCGGAGGAAGTTTAGTCTGGTACTCTACTGATTACTCTACTTTAAGAATATTTGGGTGTCCAGCATGTATGCATGTAAATAAGGGAAAGTTAGAGCCTAGGACTAAGAAATGTATTTTCCTTGGTTATGCTTCAGGGGTGAAAGGATATCGTTTGTAGTGTCCTAATCCTAAGTCACCTAAATTTGTAATTAATGGGGATGCTACATTTAATGAGTCCTCTATGTTGTATCCTAGAAAAGAGTCTTGTGATCCTTGTAATTTAGAAGAAAAAAAAGCATAGTACACAGAAACAGGTGGAGTTAGAGATTGGTAGTTCAGGTCCTCACAGACGTCTTCTACACATCAGACAAATCAAGCTGATGAACCAGATCCTGATTATGTTCAAGATGAACCAGTAGAAGAAGAACATTCCATAGTCACAGACATACCAAAACAAGAGATTCGACCACTACAGAGGTATACAAATTTAGTTGCATATGCTTTATCAGTGGCACAGGAAACAGGCGGAGACAATGAACCTTCCACGTATACAAAGGCAATTTCAAATTTTGATGCTGATAAGTGGGTGGTGGCCATGAATGAAGAAATGGAATCTTTGCTTAAGGATGATACTTGGGTTCTGGTGAAGCCACCAAAGGGTAAGAAAATTGTTGGCTGCAAATGGGTCTTCAAAAGAAAAGAAGGCATTTCAGGTATTGAAAATGCAAGGTATAAGGCATGTTTAATTACACATGGCTACAGTCAGGTATAAGGTGTTGATTTTAATGATGTTTTCTCACCAGTGGTGAAACATAGCTCTATTCTTGTATTACTTGCATTGGTTTCCATGTTTGATTTGGAATTAGAACAACTTAACGACAAGATAACATTCCTGCATGGCGAATTAGATGAACAGATTTATATGAAACAACCTAATTAAAGGTTTTGAAATTGTAGAAAAGGAAGACCAAAGTGTTTGTTGAAGAAATCCTTGTACGGATTGAAGTAGTCCTTAAGACAGTGGTACAAGATGATTGATCCATTTATGTTGGTTCATGATTTCTCCAGGAGCATGTATGATAATTGTGTTTACTTCTGAAAGTTAGATGATGGCTCATTCATCTATTTATTGTTATATGTTGATGATATGCTCATTGCTGTCAAGAATGTCACAGATATTCACCATTTGAAGGCCTTATTGCATGGTGAATTTGAGATGAAAGATTTGTGAGTAACAAAGAAAATTCTTGGCATAGAGATAAGACGTGATTGAAAAGTTAGTAAATTATTCTTGACCCAGGAGAATTGTCTCAATAATGTTTTTGAGAGATTTAGCATGCGAGATGCCAAAGTAGTTAGTACTCCTCTTGCTAGTCATTTTAGACTATCTGCTACTCAATCACCACAGTCAAAGAAAGAGAAAGATTATATGGCACAAGTTCCACATTCTAGTACCGTCGGCAGTATTATGTATGCAATGGTATGTACTTATCCCGATATTTCACAAGTTGTTAGTGTCGTTAGCATATATATGGCCATTTTAGTGTCGTTAGCATATATATGGCCATTCCTGACAAAGAACATTTGCAGGCAGTGAAATGGATTCTCATATACTTAAAGGGTACTTCAAACTTTTTTTTGGAGTTTGAAGAACCAGCAAAACTTTGGTTGGTTTTATAGATTCAGATTATGCTGGTGATCTCGACAGACGCAAGTCTGTGATAGGTTATGTGTTTGCATTGGAAGTTGTGACGTTAGCTGGAAAGCTACTCTACAACATGTAGTGGCTTTATCTACTACTGAAGCAGAATATATGGCAGTTACTGAGGCTATCAAAGAAGCATTACGGTAGAGAGATTTATTTGGCGAGTTATCCCCTCATCAAGGGGTTTCTACTGTTTAATGTGACAGTCAGAGTGTTATTCATTTAATGAAAGATCAAATGTATCATGAGAGGACGAAACATATTGATGTGAAGTATCATTTTATTCGGGATATTATTGCAGAGAAGAAGGTTCTTATTCAGAAGATTAACAGTAAGGACAATCTTGCTGATATGTTTACGAAGATTCTTCCAGTTTACAAGTTCAAGCAGTGATTGGAATTGATTGGCATTTATAGTTGATAACATAGCCCTTTTGGGCCATCGTCGAAGAAGGTGAAGCAGATCACTAATTATTTGGGACCAAGTCAAAGGTGATTTGTTACATGCCTTGGCCCTTCCAATAAGTCAAAAATAGTTGGCTATTGATTGCATACTTTGGCCTCCTCCACTAAGTCAAAAATAGATGATCACTGTTTAGAATTTGTCATAGATATTTTTTTTTGTGCGCATAACATTATTGTCAATTGCTGAGATTGCACACAGATTAAAGAAATTTTTGACAGAAACTTGAGACTTTAGTTATAAATAGAAGGCATGATTTGAGACATAAATACACTATTTCCTTCCTCTCCTTCAGTCACCAAAATAATACAAATCTTCTTATCTTTCTTCAATTATTTTCTCTATATTTGATGAGTTTTAAAAGCCTTTAATTCTACCCTATATACTTGTATATATTTTCATATATTAGTAAAATTGCTTACCCTTCAATCGTAAATGTAGATCATATTAACAGAACCACGTAAATCTTTGTGTTCTATCCTATTTTATTTTATCTATCTTTATTTTCGTTACTATTTTTTAGGCTATTAAATTCAAGTAGTAGTTGATCAAGGGCATTTACCTTAATAATATCGATATAAGTTACCAGCAACACCAAATGCGTACCAATTATCTGCGTGTGAAGAAGCAGGAAAGCTAAATCCAACGCAGACTAAAATCGACAGGTAGAAAAGAAAAGGAGACTTTCTACTAGTCAAACTGTTCATGAAAGTGGAAGACATAACACTGACATCCATATGTATAATTGACCTAGCCTTTTCTTCTTCTTTTTTTCCCCCCCGCTTTTATCTGTCCTAATTGGCATGAAAAGACCTGAGTTTCACAAGTTGTCCATGAATATGCTATTCACGACATTTAAGGTATGATGCTGCTGTCCTGTGACTCTGTAGGGAAAAGATTCCATTTACTATCATGCAAACCAGGTAAGGTGCGAGTACCCATAAGAAGTTTCTAGGGTATATTTACGTGATTAGGCATGTCTTTTAGATTCCAAAATCTGTACAATATTTAGGAAGACCGTGAAGCCAACTCAATTAAACCATCAGACAAGCAGCTGAGCTGACAAGGGGATTCATACATGTACTCCAACTAATCTCCCAAGACTAAACCCGTAATTTGTTAAATATGGATAGTCTGAAGTGTAATCAGAAGCCCAATCAATTGGACCAATATTTGCCAGAAACAGCTCATCTTCCTCCCATCCCATGTGCTGGATGTGCATATCAAAGTAGCATGATTATATAGAGCTTATCTGGAGAAATAATTATAGATTCGAGTTGTTGGTCAGTCATTGCGGATCATAATTACAATAGCACTTTGGACTGTTGGTGCTAATTGTTAAACAATTCTACTTTTTCTACCCCATGTGGATGCGTCACACCAAGCATTGCAATGTGCATCCTTTTGTCGTGCCCAAAATACTATGATTTCCGTCACTACGCATGAATGATAGAATAAATTCTTAGCCATACATACAGCACGAACCAAGAGATAATCACAAAGACATCTTCAGTAAGAATTAAGAAAAGTAATCTCTACCTTCATGTCAAGTGTATGTGGTAAGAGAAACTTTGGTATATTCCAGGGGAATGACAATTCAGCAAGAGAAACAAACGAGGCATGGCGACTCAGGGACAAAACCAATTCGGAAAAAACTAGAACCGACAATTGCCTATCTCGGTACTTTGGGAAATTTCACAAGCGGACTTGTCGATTACAACAGCCCAATTTCGATTGTGTTACAGCTCATCAATTGGCACTATCCCATTAATGAAATCAAAATCAGGTTAGACCAGGTAACAACCACTGCCAAACATGACAACCACTAGTAGCCTCTCATCATCCTAATCCGAATTTTGGCACCACCACAAATTACACCTTCTTCCCCAAAAAGAATATTACGTGAAGCTGCCGTGATTTCTATTCTAGAACCACAACAAAAACAATCAACCACACTCAAAATTCGTCAAAACTTCCCCTGCTCGAATTTCCATGGAAAATAAGAAGACCATCAATAAATTGACACTAGCCACCTATCTCATTACATCAAATCCCTACTCCTCAGTCCTCTCACTAAAGCCAGTAGAAAAGGTGAAAAAGAAGAAGAAGAAGAAGAAGAAGAAAAGAAAAACAAGTACTAATTGACCATTACAACCTAACCTTTATCCATGGGCTTCACTACCATTAAGCCCGTCATTTGTTTCTGCTTTCTCATCTCCAAAACCTTCCTGTGAGAATTGGAGTGCAATTCATTACAGAAGGTCGGACTACTCGCCGGCCGGTATTCTGGTACCAGCCTGCCGGATTTATACCTCACCCCACATGCGTTACAAAGCGTTTTCGGCCCCAATGGACCGGCCCGCCATTGCGGTGTCTTCTCAGCACCGCAATGCTGACACTTCCTTCCCATTGTCGACACTCTCACACCCGGCTTCGAGCTCTTCTGATTCTCTTTACCCCACCAGTTCTGCTGCACCTGGAGGAGATTGTGGCGGCGCCGGCGGTGGCGCTTGCTCCTTGCTTTGACGGGCACCCGGAGGCTCCCGCAATAACTTGTTATAATGCTACTGCAGCCGCCAGCCGTGGTGCTATTTGCACTATTGCTGGTGGTGCTGGTGCTGGTGCTGCTTGTGACGCTGTTGTCGAGTACTGAGAAAGGGCTGTGGTTGTCGGGTAGGCTCCCTGGATGGTCGGAGAGAATGCCTACGAACGTTTCCAACGCCGGAAAAGCGTCCTTGTTTGATATCCACTCAAGCTCTTCCTCAACAAATTCCTGAAAAAGGAAAACAATATTAGATTTCAACTCACCTGGTTGACTCGGTAAGTAAACCAAAAAAGGTGTAATAATGCATGAACATGTTGGACAAATTGGTCTTTCGACGTGCACAAGTTGCATGACACCTAATGCCAACAACTCAAAAACATTGCGAACAATAGTTCAATCAAACAAAGGCATCCAACATTTTAAATGTCGAAACTACCCCTAACATTGCCCAGTGCACGTGACTATGGGGCACCATGTGCTCGAAATTGTCAGTATTGTCCTTTTCCCAGGGTCCAAAAATTAGGAAAATTCAGTGACCGACCGACCCTTTTTCGAGAAAAGGAATTAAAAACTATTTTCCCAATGCCGTCTATTTAGACTCGGGCGAGTTACCACAACAAGGACTCGTTCCTTTTAAAAATCGGAATCATCGCCCGAGTCAACACTGAAAAATGGCCGGGTCATAACCGAGTCGAGGAGAAACCTACACACGGAAACACCAAAGTAGGGTTCTTCTTCTGTACGCACCAAAGACCCCAAAGTGAAGGAAGAAAGAAACATAAACTTACAGGCAAAGAAGACTTAAGATGATGTGGTTCGAAAACGTTGAAAGAAGCCGGAGCACGGGAAGGAAGGGGTTTTCCTCCGGGTCGGCGGTCCATTTCGTCGTCATCTTCCTCACCGATGTCAGAGGCGAAGTCCAGGAGGTCGTCCATGAAACGGTTTCCTGCTGCTTCCGCTGTGTGAAGAGTCTCCATTTCCAAGCTTAGAGAGAGAATAAACAGAAGAAGGGTATATATGTTTAGAGGGAGAAAAATAGGTTAAAAAGTAAAAGAGAGAGAGAGAGGATTTTAATTATTTTAGAGATGGTGGTGAGGTGAGCCTAACAGAGGACGTTGATTTTTGTAAATTTATGCCTTTTTTTATTTTTTTTGTTGGGGGTATAACGTCTATTAGTGGGCAAGTATCCCATGCATTCATAACTCCCCACGTCCTTTTCTTTGCACCTTCATCAACATTCAACACCCTCCTCCACCTCCACCATACACGCCTGTTCAAATAAAATTATAATTTTGAATACCAATAATGTATGGAAACTAAAAGCCACCCACCTATCCCCTACTTGATTTCTAAGGCGTTAATTATTAGGACACACAAATTTCCACGTAAAAATAATAAAATCTTTTTCTTGGCACCAAAACTGGCTTGCATATTACAAAAAGTTGTTTAGATGGTCACAAAGTTTCGTAAATAACAAGATGGTAGTTCATGTAAATATAAGAGTGAAGGAAGGGTAGGGGTAGAATAGAGGATAAGTTTGAAGTATGGTGAGGAAGGAAGGGGCGGCCCGCTTACGCAACGGGCGGGCCGGCAACGACCATTATTATTCCCCAAGGCAACGTCACTCAACCAATAAGACACCGCCACGTCGGAAAGGACAGTCTTTTGACCTCTCCGACACCGCAAGTGGCGGCGAGGATTTTCCTTTTCTGAGGCCTGCCCTCTACAGTGCATCTGTGTAAAGTAACTATAAACTCTAGTTTCTTAATTAAAATTAAAATTGATAAAAAGTAGTAGTAGTAATTAGTTGGGGAAAAGCGGTGCAATAATGGAAATAGAATAGGTCCACACAAAGATGGAGGAGCGTTTTGATTTCTTAGTGTTTTTATTTAAGCGGGACCCACCTGCATGTTCTACTTAGGCGTTTGCATGTGCAGGAAGCGGGGTCCACCAGCCCATTTGTGCAAAAGGTTAGGAGGAGTAGGTGTGCTGTGTCAACTCCACGCTACATAATTCCACAGGATTGCGGTGGAAACGAACGTGAGTGTCACGTGCTATGCATGAAAGTTATTGCCTACCAATTAAGGCTCATCAATTCTCGTCCGGCTTAAGGAGCCACATTTTCGTTTTACCACATAACAATAGCGATAGCACATTGAGATTGAGAACGAAACTATCTTTGATGGGTTGCGGTCAATTACAGTACTCTGAACATTCATTTAACCAGTCTTGACTAACCTGAATTTCTTAAATCAAAGTCCGGCCCAGAATTCAGACTTACTAGAATTTGTCAATTCAAACGCATCTTGCATTTAAACATAAATAAGTTCAAATTTCAAGAATACGGATAAACTATTTAAATTTTTAATTGGGTTTCAATTTTCAACCAGATCTGAAAGCAATTAAAACCTTATTCTGTCACTAGAATCTAAATAGATGCAGATTGCAGACATACTTGTGGCTTCAAACGACCAAGTTGGTGTGAAGTGCCATTTTGCATTTTGGGTTCCACAAGAAAGTATTAGATACTATTTCAGATAATTTTTTAATTTATAAAATAATTTCTAAATTTAGTATATATTAAAAAATGCCATTCATATTACATAATTATTATTCTTAGTGCTATTCAATTAAAAAAGTCTTATTAAAAAAACATGTAATCCCATTAAAAGGGATATAGTTATACTCAACCGAATTTCTTGAAGTCTACCACCTATAATATAACTGCAGATAGAAGAATGCAATGCTTTTTCAAAAGAAGTTGTTTTCTGTTTTTATATTACTTCCAGTAAAAGGGAATGGACTTAGTTTCTTATAACAATTAAGATATTAATACAATTTCGCTTACTCACCAAAAATAACTACAATTTTCTTAGTACATTTTAGACAAGTCAAACTAATGTAATCAAGGCTATAATCTATAACGTATACACTTATGTTATTGAATTAACTTATATGATTTGATAACAAAAAGAGATAAGAACATCCTGGAAAAGCTCCGTAGATTGTCTACCCCCCTTACCCAGTACACCTTTGCCTTACATATCCTCTATCATGCTCTCTTTTTGTTTTGTTTTATCGAATGTTTGAATGATGTGTTTGATGAAGAGCTAAACATTGATGTGTATACGGGACGTCATAGTTGTGTTTTGGCACATCATGTTGCATGGTGCACCAACTGGAGGTGCGATGCATGCCAAGAGAATGGTATAAAGATTGTAATGAACGTTTATTTCCTCGATTGTTTACAAGATTGAGTATATGTTTAAATAGATACAAGTGAGGGAAATAACAAAGTGTAACAGAAAAAATAACAAACTAGATTACACCTAAAGAATAGGAAATAGCTTCAGTCAATGGAAGACTTGGTCATGTTCTCATCCTTAATACGCCCCCGCAAGATGAAATCGATACCAACGATATTCATCTTGTATTGAAGTTCCTCAAACTTTGTTCGAGGAAGAGACTGTGTTAATGCATCTGCAATCTGCTTGTTGGTTGAGATGTGTGTGACTTATAGGCATTTTCGTTGAACTTGTTCTCTGATAAAATGATAATCCAGAGAAGGGTGTTTCATACGGGAGTGAAACACAAGATTGGAGTAAGCATATGTAGCACCAAGATTATCACAGTGAATGACAGGAGTGTTAATGGTGGTTTGGAAATATTTTTCGACCAAACTTTTAAAACAAACAAAGGTTGAGCACACATCACATTTGAGTTTCAACGGATATAACCAAACATAATGTGAAAAATGATTAACAAAAATAATATAATATTTGAAACCATCAAAAGAACTTATTGGAGCAGGTCCCCAAACATCAGAAAAAATCATTTTTAATGGTTTGGAGCTACTTAAATGTTGTTTTGAAAATGGTAGTTTATGACTCTTGGAACAATGACAAGAAATACAAACTTTTGACGTAACTGAATGAGAACATAATTTGTGACAAGATTGTAAAAAAAGACTGAATTTTATTAGAAGGATATCCTAAAACGTGAAGCAAAACATCCGAAGGGAGAGCTTGAGACATAAAAGTCGATGGCTTGACATGTAAGGAACCAAGACTGTAAAGATCACCATGACTAGACCCCGTTAGAAGTACCTCTGTAAATCCTTCACTTGAAAGCAATTTGGAAACAATTCAACCAAAACACCATTAGCTTTGCAAAGTCGTTTGATAGAAACAAGATTTTTTTTAATCTGCGGAACATGTAAAACATCATTGAAAATAATTGGTTTGAGTTGAGTCGGGAGAGTGACTACCCGTGTTGGATATAGGAACACTGTAACCATCACCAACTTGCAGCTGATCCGAACCAGAATATGGTGCTCTTATTGAAAAGTTTTGAAGGTCATTGATGACGTGATGAGATGCGCCGGAATCAAGAATCCAATCACTTGATTGTGGAGGACCAGCGTTGGTGTAATTCTCAATAGGAGATGAGTGAAATCGAGTTGGCTTCTCGTGAAGGTCCCAACAAGTTTTAGCTGTGTGGCCTGGTCGCTCACAAAATTGGCACATGACAGGTTGCCAAATAGCTGGACCTGGACGTTGATGCTACTGCCTAGGCGCCCCAGACCTGTTAGAGCCGTGCTGTAGCGAGCCCGGGCATTGCTGGGAGGATTGATCGGTTCGGTATTGTCCTGAGCGTGGAGGCCTTGTTGCTGGCACTCGGGATGCTTGAAAGGCAATTACAGCGACACCATGAGACTGATTTGGAGGCTGCCGATTCTGTCGTAACAGAAAACTCTCATAGTCGAGTAGTTTGTCATAGAGATCTGAAAATGAAATGGGTATTTCATGAGCTCGGATAGCCGCACTGTTTTTTTTTTGAAACTTTCATCTAAACCATTTAAGGTATGGATGACCAAATTTGTGTCATCTATAGGAGTGCTAACCATGGCTATTTCATCAGCTATGGTTTTTATTTTGTTCAAATACATAGCGACAGTAGAATCATTTTTGTTGAGATTAATCAATCTCTCCTTCAGTGACATCAATCTGGAACGGGACCTGCTGGCATACATACGAGAGAGAAGAGACTAGGCTTGATATGAGGTTGTAGCCGAACCAAGCAAGGAAACAACAGACGAGCAAACAGATGACAGGATTGCATACAGAATCAAGCGATGTTATCGAATCCAGGAATTACGCAAAGGTTGATTCTCGATAGGACAAGGATATGTTCCATCTACATATCCCATGAGATTATAGCCAAACAACATCGATTTAATGATAATCTTCCATGACACATAGTTTGTTCCATCAAGTTTTTAGTCTCCTTGAATACCCGTATTGAGAACAATGAGATTTGATTCTGACGCGGGATTGACAGCAACAATTGTAGCAGAAGAGGAAGAGTTGTCGTTGGTCATGATGGCTTGAAAAACAAAAAAAATGAAGGAGGCAGGAAACTGGAAAAAAAATTTTGTCGTTAGGCTTAGGCTATACTGATATCATGTAAAGATTGTGATGAACGTGTATTTCCTTGATCGTTTACAAGATTGAGTGTATGTTTAAATAGATACAAGTAAGGGAAATGACAAAGTGTAACAAAAAAAATAACAAACTAGATTACACCTAAAGAATAGGAAATAGCTTCAGTCAATGGAAGACTTGGTCATGTTCTTATCTTTAACAGATGGAAGCCATCAGGTTGCATGGCGGTTTTGGATATTGCCAGCCATGCAACGTGCATCTTGTTTCTTCTCCTGCGTATGCTATGACCATCGTCGATTCACCGACGTCGTCCCACTCTCCAGCAACGTCTGCTTCGCACGTATGGCCAACCTTTGGTGCGAGTTGGAACCGAGTCACACCGACCTAACTAGAGCTTGAAGACAATTGTTATTTTTTATTTTTTAATTCTTAATTAATTAAGTTAATGTTTGGCTTCTTGATGGGTTAATTAAGCACTTAACCTAATTTTTGTGATTTTAAATTATACAAGCATTCTTTGGAATTAATTTTTTGTGAATATTAATTGTTTTAATTTGTATGTCTAATATATTAATAATTATGCATTTAAAATTGTATGATTTAATATTTGTATTAAATTAGACATTCAAGAATAAATAATGTGATTTTATGCACATTAAAGTTGTTTATTTGTTAAATAAATATTTGCACACATTATATATGTAATTAACTAAAAATTGTATGTATAAATTTATGAACATTATACATGCGAAAGTAGATTAAATAATTTTTGTATAATTATTTGATTTATTTGCATTATTAATTATTTGATGCAGTATTTAGTTTTAATTACAATCAAAGTAATGTAAGGTGATTCATATAATTTTTAATTAATTAGGAAGTAGCGACAATATCTTTAATTGATTAAAATTATATGTTGAAGTTTATGGATCACTATAAACATTAGTTATAGTTAATCATATATATATATAATAAAATTTACCCATAGGAATTTTTATTATATGTACATGATTAA
Source organism: Erythroxylum havanense (assembly GCA_024752395.1). Taxonomy (NCBI): domain Eukaryota; kingdom Viridiplantae; phylum Streptophyta; class Magnoliopsida; order Malpighiales; family Erythroxylaceae; genus Erythroxylum; species Erythroxylum havanense. The sequence continues at coordinate 46,766,752 of JANTNU010000235.1, forward strand.
TTAGGATAAAATATCACATTATATTTCTTGATTTACCCACAGGAATTAAGAAAATGAACATAATTTGATAATTTTATCAAATAGATCTAATTGAGTAGAATTTTAGCTCACATGCAAATTTTATGTTACTAAATTCCTGAATTCATGCACGATTTACATTAGTAAAACATAACAATTGTTTAATTTCATAATTTTGTTAATAAGTTTGTATGTTTAATAATTTTGCAATTTTTTTACTTGCAAATATCTCTGAAGTTAAGTGTGATCGAAATAAAGGGTGATAATTATAAGGTATGGAAGGAAAGAGTGCTTCTTCATTTGGGCTAGATGGATATAAAGTATGCTATAAGGAAAGACGAACTACCTACTATCACTAAAACCAACACTCCAGATGCAGTTAGTCTTTATGACAAATGGGAGCAATCCCATCGTCTCTCTGTGATGTTTATACATACTAAGATATCTATTGGTATATGTGGTTCCGTTAAACAATATACTAATGTGAAGATCTTTTAAAAGCCATCGATGAGCAATTTGCTACATCTGACAAGGCTCTTACCAGCACCTTAGTAATGCAATTATTATCTATAAAGCTCACCGGGATAAAAAGGTGTGTATGATCATATCATTGTTGGATCAGAAACATTAGCATGCTATATTTGGATAAAATGGTAGATTTCAAAACTTTTTAGAAATCAAAATTGCAGCGGAAGCAATATAACCAAATCAACATGCCAAGTCATACATATACAATATAAGGAAAATAATTTACATAAACAACAAGATGAAAATTATTACCGACTCCTTTGCTTCAAATTTAATTCCTCGCTATGCTACCCTATCATCGGTAATGTATCCTCTCCTAGGTAATTTATCCTCTTCTCGTTATTGTATCCTCTTCTTATTATTCTATCCTCGACCAATCTGATCTACCACTTATTCTCCTTGGACAACTTGGTTAACAAGATCCTTTGGTGGAAAAGGAGAAGAAAACTTGAAGAGATTTTGCCTTAGAAGAAAGAAGCCAATTATGAGATACCTCTCATGCAAAATTTAGCCAACTTATGCAAGATAGGAGAGAGAGAGAGTTAAACAACCCCTTATATTCTTTCTCTCAATTTCGGTTAAGCCTCAAAGAAAGAAGTGAAGTACATCCAATACATCACATCCTTCCTTAATTAATCATAAAGAAGCCAATAAATGAAACTCTTCTCATTTGTTTTAAGATAGCTATATGAAAAGACCAAAAACCTAAATGATACATCTCATTTTCGGTTTGGTGTGATGAAAGAAGGAAGATGGTCTATCAAATGTACTTCTTTTTTCTTTAATCCAATGAACGCTAAATGGTTACATGCTATCATTAAAAGACAATCATTAAGCCATTTAATGATAAGATTATTCCTCTATTTAATGATGATAAAGCATGCTAAAAACCATCTTAAATATAACAAACCAATGTTAAATGTGCAATTGCATATTTATCCCATTAAAATAGAAAATCTGCCTCCTTTTATCTTAAATAACTTTGTTTTAATTTAATTAATATAATTAATCAAATTAAACCAAAATTTAGCCCATTTCTAAATGTTCATATGGGCTTCTAATTAACAATTAATTAAAGTAAGCCCAACATTCAATCATAGGCTT
>JANTNU010000235.1:46774460-46791542 GCA_024752395.1 Erythroxylum havanense
AAACAACTTCGGGTAATTCGGGTAAAGCCGAACAAAATTTCGGGTAATTCGGGTAGGGTAAGCTCGGGTAAGAAAAATTTCAGGTTCGGGCCGGGCCCGAACAGTAAAATTTCGGCCCGAATTACCCTAATGCTCACCCCTACTTAAAACAAGCATCTCATCAATGGTATTTAAAATTTCATGAAGTCAACACTTCATTTGGTTTTAAAGAAAATACCAAAAGTTTAGTGTGAGCAAGATTTGTTATCTTGTGCTATATATGGAAGATATTTTACTTGCAATCAATGATAAGGGTTTACTATGTGAGGTGAAACAATTTCTCTCAAAGAATTTTCATATAAAAGATATGAGTGAAACAATTTCTCTTAAAGAATTTTGATATAAAAGATATGATTGAGGCATCTTATGTCATTGTCATTAAGATCCATAAAGAAAGATCTCGATGTATTTTGGGATTGTCTTTAAGTGACCTATATTAACAAAAGTTTAGGGAGATTATAAAAGATTGTACACCGAGTATAGCACCCATAGTGAAGGGTGATAGATTCAATTTGAGTCAATGCCCAAAAAATGAGTTTGAATGGTAACATATGAAGAACATTTCATATGCTTCAGTTATTGAAAGCTTAATGTATGCTCAAGTTTGTACAAGACTAGACATTGTATTTACGGTTGGAATGTTAGGAAGATATCAGAATAATCCAGGCATTGATCACTTGAACAATGCAAAGAAAGTGATGAGATATCTTCAAGGAACAAATGATTACATGCTTATGTATAGACAAACTAAAAATTTGGAAGTAGATGGGTACCCCGATTTAGACTTTGCTGGCTGTATTGATTTAAGAAAATCAACCTCGAGTTATATTTTCATGTAAGCTGGTGGAGTTGTATCTTAGAAAAGTGTCAAGCAGACCTTAACTGCTACTTCTACTATAAAAAATAAGTTCATATAATGTTTTGAGGCCATCTCGCAAGGTGTATGATCGAAGAGTTTTATATCTAGGCTTAAAGTTGTGGACTCTATTTCTAAGCCATTATAGTTATATTATGACAACTCAGTTGCGATTTGTATGGTTAAAAACAACAAAAGTCAAAGTCAAAGTAAGCGTATCGATTAAGTAGTTAGCTATAAGAGAACGTGTTAAGAAAAAGAAAGTGATCATTAAGCACATTAGCATTGAGTTGATGATTATGGATCCTTTGACTAAAGGCATGCTACCTAAACAATTTAAGGATCATGTAATACAAATAGGACTAGCATTTGTAAAATAATATCATTGAATGTACAATATTTTCAATAAAACTCTTATTCAATGTCATGTTTCTCATATGGTTTGTGCACCTGCAGATATTCATTTTGTTATATTGAGGATCTTCATTAAATTTGGACCTAGAATAAACATATGGTTTATTCATTAAGCTGAAGGATTGTGTGTAGTGACGTAATATAATGTAATACATGGAAGATATTACTCGTTATAAGAGGACTTATTGTCATGATTCATATATTTTGTTTCCCCATAAAGTCAATGTTGAATTATATGGGTCAAGTGGGAGAATGTTGGAATATTATTGTGATCCATATGTTTCACAACCATGTTGTTGTCTGTTGTCTCTATAATGGGTAGAGCAACATATGGACAGTTGTGGGTTAGTTTTTGGATCCCTAACCTTCGACTTTCAATTTTAAGAAAGGTTTACACAATTAACTTGATATTTTGAGAGATTAGAAGATTCAAAAATACTTCATTTTAGCAGTGGGATTTAACCAGTGGATAAAACTTTTTCAGGTAGCAATGGTTGGAGATATGGTTGTTTCAATTATGTTTCTGCCTATGTTTAGATATATATATATATATATACCATCTTTCCAATTTAAAGATATACCATCTTTTGGCAACCAATAATGAAAGAGTCAGAATTTCAAAAAAAAAAGAAATGAGAATAAAAAGTGAAAATCAAAATATGAATGAAATTACTGATTATGTGTGTAAACGCTAAAAATGAGATTATAAAAGTTAATATTTATACAAGTGTTTGATATCAAATATTAAGAATGGTAATAACAATTTTTTTACTTTTATTTGATTATTACGTGATTGATTTTGTAAATAATTAATTAAAATAATTTATATTATCATTAATTAATAACAATTTTGTATTTGACAAATGAATAATTAAATTATTTTTAATGATTCAATAAACTATTAAATTTTAAATAATTGTGTACAATTTTTCTTATTAGAATGAAATTACAAAAACCATAATGAATGAATAGAGAGTTTCAATTGTAATGAAACAGAAAGAAAAAAAGAAAAGAAAAAGAGTTTGATTTACCCAAGCTTATTTGTTATTTTAAATATCTGATTCTAAGTTATACCACATCTTACCTTGAAAAAGAATTATTTAAAATTTATTTAAGATATGTCAATCCTTGTCTTATCTACTACTAACAACCAAACATATCTATTCTCAGTATCAAATCCTACCTTAAAGGTGCAAGTTAATGAGCTAGAACATTGGTGTTACTATAGGAAATAATTGGCGTGAACGATAAGAAGATTTGCAAAACAGAAAACCATGCGTTAGATAAGCTCCTTCCGAGACATAAATCATAATCTATTTGGAGCATAAATCACGATAATAACCAGTGCTCGTTGAATTCTTAAGAGTCTTGGCACTTTCATCAACTCGCAACAAATTGTAATTAGATAATTACGTCTCAATAGTCAATACAACGTGTAGTGACTAATTCACGTTATATTCTTAAGTCTTGCTTCCCGTTGCAATACAAGTTGTTCTCAAATTCTTCGCCAACTTAAGTTTATTCAACTTCTCTTAAAAGTCGTTAAACTTCGCTTAGAATAGATGTATATGTATTCGCCAAGTCTAGGTACTAAGTAAGTATTGGATTGGAAATTTTACAATTGCATGCTGTTGCCTGAAATTCATCGTGAGGTGGCTAGCTGTCCCTGAGAGGTTAGCCATCTACCCTCTCACCAAACCTTTTTATAGAAGAGGGTTTCGTTGGCTAGCTGCCATTTATTCGAACAACTCCAAATTAAAATTTATTCGAACATACTCTTGGTTTATTTACAGATCAATCTACAGGACTTATAAAGTCTTAATCACCTTCATGATTGAGATGCGTTGATTAAGTGGCAATTTGTGTCTGTCAATATTTGAATTCTTCCCTTGCCATTTGATTTTTTTTTTCATACAACGTAAATCACTTTTATATTTTGTCATTGAAACAAAGGGCATGAATCTCTTTCATGTACTTGCTACAAATACTAATCATAAACTTCACTCTTCATACAATTTATGTTTAATATTTTCTATAGATGGGTGTCTTAGTTTAGTATGCTAAATTACACAATATGCACAATTAGATGCGAATGCACACTGTATCTCATTCTTCAATTCGCTTATTTTATTGTTATTTGTACGAAATTAAGTGTTTATAATAAGAATTCAATATATAACAACTACAACAACTATAATAACAATGTTTTAATAAGAATTTCATTGAGATGTCAGATTTAAAAAGGTCTAAAACATATACAGTCTTACCCTTATTTATTAAGAGACTGTTTTTTATAGGTTTACAGGAAAATTTTAAAGAAATGATTAAAAAATAATAGCAAATACATTAAAAATAATTGCATAAATAAAAAATACAAATACAAAATCAAAATCAAAAGATAAAAAAAGGAAATAAATAAACAAACAAGAAAGAAAAAAATAAGTAAATAAAACAATGAAAAAGAAATGAAAATACAAAATAAATAAATAAAATAACTAAGGGAACAAGTGTTATAAACAAAAGTATTAAGGTTAATAAAAAAAAATAGAAGGAAAAGATTCGACAAGCCTATAAAAAGAGAAAGATCTCTCTACATAGGATCTTTTATTTGTATCATAGTTCATCAAAATTTTGTATTAAGGGCGAAATCTTTAGTAAGCTTTAATAGGGTCATATCATACATAACCATCTCCTTCTAATTCTTCTGGGATCTTTCTTTTCTTTTACTACAGTCCCCAAGTACAATTTTTTTCACAAGTTCTTACTAAGGTGCCAGGATGTCTCTTCTTAATATATCTGAATTATCTAAATCGTGTCTTCCTTAATTTATCACCAATGTTAGCAATTCCTAACTTGTCTCTTACCACTACATTCCTGACACTATCTCTTCTTATAAGGTTGCACATCTAACAAAGCATCTTTATCTCTGCCACTATTACTTTATGACTATACGCATGTTTGATAGGTCAATACTCTGCTCCATAAAACATGGCTGGCCTAATTATTAAATGATAGAATTTTCTTTTTAGCTTTAGTGATATTTTCTTATCACATAAAACTTCAAGACATCCCTCCATTTAAGTCACCTTTATTTGATACAGTGAATTATGCCATCTTGTATTTGTCACTGCTTTAGATGATAGATTCAAGATACTTAAAACAATCTTTTTTATGATATATGTTAAGATATATAGTATGATATCTTGCTAGTTAATTTTGGACATTATTTGATAATTGGACTTAGTTGTATTTGTGTGGGACTTTTTAAAGCTAAGGTTGATTTGATTTATAATCATAATCAGGATGGGATTTAATGTATATCCTATTTTGGGTTAATGGCTATGTAATGAAGCATATTTCTAAAATTTGAATTAATTATGGAAGTTGTAATGCCACTGGGATTCATGTGTGTATTGGACTAAATATTGTTATTTTTTGGAAATGAGTTTTGTATGACTTGGTCGTTGGGAATTTTAGGGAAAATCTGGATATGTTTTATGAGTTGATTGTGTGAAGATAGAACTCTATCACTTGCAAACTTCTCTAAAGGACCATGTCACCTGGGATAAATGTTTTTGGTGCTACATTTTTTCTTTTATGTGTTGTCATTGATCAAGTGCTCTGGTAGCTGAGATTTCTCTTAGTTTTTACGTAACTTGGCTGGGAGATTTGTGATTATATGTTGAGTTTTTTGGTGTGTGTAATTATTTTCTGCCGTTGCATATTCTTTCATTCTTGAACGAATTTGAGGGTTGTCTTGGTTGTTGATTGGGAGTCTAGATAGTTGGTTGTTTTTGGTTTTATGTGTTCTTTTAATAGTTGCTTTTATTATCGATGAAGTGGTAATTTTAGGACAATAATTGAGGGTTGTCTTGGTGGTTGAGTGTGTGTAATTCGGTAGCTGGTTTCTCTAGTGGTTTGCTTGATTCTTGTAGGGCTATTGATAGATGGAGTGTTAATTGTGTGGTTATCTTTTATGATTTGTGGTGTACGAAAACTCCAGATGTTTTCGTTATTTTAGTAGCAGATATTCTTGATCGTTTGGGTGATTTTTGATAGGTTGATTAGAAGTAGTGATTTTTCCATATTAGGAAGTTGTATTTTCTGCCTATTGTGAGAGAATTTTTAGGCTGTCAACAATAGTGGTTTTTGTGTGAGAAAGTTTCAACAATCTTGATGTTTTTGCAACTTTATAGTTTGTAAAGTTTTTGGTCGAAAGACATTTGTTTTGTTGGCGATTTTTTAGCTGTTGTGTGTGGGATGTTCTAGTGATGATATTAAAGCTTCACAACAAATTCTTTTGATAGACAACTTTTCATTCTTTCGTTGATGAAACTACATTGTTAGGGAAGTTGTTTTCTTTCTCAATTGTCTTTATTTACGTTCATTGTTATTTCAATCAGTTGAGTTATTTTATTTCATCTTTTATTATCAAATATTGTTAAGAAAATTCCTCTGTTAAAGTTAGTACGAGGCGGTCGTACTATTGGATGTGATTTACTTTCACGAGTAGTGAGGATATAAGATAATGTCAAGGGTTAGGTGAGTTGGCTTTGTAATACCTTGAATAAAACTATTGCTATATCACAGGTGAAAGTAATAAAGCTAAGTGAGGGCTCTGCAAATGTAAGCAAGATGTGCCGAATTGCGTTATCAAATCTCGAATGTTGGTTTGTTTATTTTGCATTTTTGCGTTATCAAATCTCGGATGTTGGTTTGTTTGTGCCAAAAAAACTGTAGCTGAACCAAAATTTTTGCAAAAGTATATCCTTTGAAATTTTCAATATAACTTCTATGTCAATCTTGATCTCCACATCAGATGCAACCCTGCGACTCAATAAGTTACACTTTATGTACTCGACCTTAACCTTGCTCAATTTAAAGCCCTTTAACTTTAGCATATCCCTCCAAAGTTCTACCTTGACATTAACATCTTTTGTTTCATCCACTAAAAGAATGTTATCAGCAAACAACATAAACCAAAGTACGTCCCCTTAGATATTCTTAGTAAGCTAATCCATAATTACAGCAAACAAGAAGGGGCTCAGCGAGAAACTTTAGTATAGCTTGATATCAATAGAAAAATGCTCTATATTCCTTCCTTTCTTCCTTACTATAGTCTTAATACCTTCATAAATATCTCTAGTAACTCGTATATAGGCAACAAGAACTCCCTTGGCTTCTATACATCTCCTAATAACTTTCTTAAGTATCTTCTCATAAGTCTTCTCTAAATCAATGAAAACTATATGCAAGTCCCTTTTTTTTTAATCCATATAGCATTCCATTAATCATTTCAAGAGATGTACAGCCTTTGTCGTGGACCTCTTAATATGAAACCAAATTGATTCTTCGAGACTGGTGCATCATTTCTTACTCTTTTCTTAATCACCTTTTCCTATAACTTTATAGCGAGGATGAGCAGTTTGATATCTCTATAATTGTTACAATTTTAGATGTTCACCTTATTCATGTAGAGAGCAATTATGCAAAATATAACTATTTATGTTTATACACCTGTGTTATTATTAAGGTTAAAATCGATGCCACCAAGTTTCTAAAAGGTATCTTATTCTTTAAAACTGATGTCATCAAGTCTCTACAACCTTGCTTATTCTTTTGGTGCAACACTTAAAGTTGATATTTTGACTCATATTCAACATAATTAGGTTTGAATTATCCAAAATCATTTTGAATTTGAATTGAAATATAGAAATAGTACAAAAATTCAAAAAAGCCTAAAACTAATAAATAATTTATTGCTAGCTCGAACTTTTTAAATTTATCACTTCTAGTGGAAAGCTCATGCAAATTATAAAAGTTATGAAAAATGTTAAACCTCAAATTATGTATTATAACAAAAATTTGTTTGTTGATAAGAGGTTGAACTTGTAGATCAAAATTATAGAATTATTCTAAATCTCAATGTTTTTAAAATTGAATCGGATATTAAACTGATAAGATAAAAAATTTAAGGTTTAAAGGTTCAATCGATATTAGATTGTCACAAAATCGACATACAGTAAGGATTGAATAAAATTAAAGAATCTAAAATAGGCTTGAAAAAGGAAACTATTATTATCCACCGAAAAAATTAAAATTTAATTGAAAACATATTATTAAATAAAAACCAACGAGTTTATTAAAGTTTACAAAAATTTGTTATTTTATAAAAATTGACTGTTTAATTAATTAATAAATTAATTATTAATAAAAATTATTAAAGTCAACAAAATCGAAAAATTAGATCAACCATACCCATTCAATTTCTTAATAATTGCTAAATCTAATTGATCTTTTTTCTTACATAGGTGTTAGGCTGTTGGGTAGTGCATAAACTAGACTCCATGACAATCATGTCTTCCATTACTGGTTCAGCCATTCCGTCAAACTTTTATTCAGTATCACCTTCTTCGCTCACTATTAAGACGTGGAACCCACAGTTTTTGCACTAGTAACTTTTCTTAATGACATTTTGCTATTAAGAAAATTGATGTAAAGCGTCTATGTTAAGTTATCTCTCCTTGCATTCCAATGATTTATCTAACACTTTGTTTGTGTTGCATAAACAAGACATGAGATGCAACGTCATACATTTTCATTCAAAGTGTTTCGTTGCGTTTTAGGTAATTGTTTATTTTTATGTCTTTAATCACGATTGTTCATTCCATCACGCAAAATACTTCCATTTTTTTCAAACTGACAATATGTTTTATCTTACTTCTTTTTTCCAGGTTAGTTAAGAATTGTGCAAATAGCAAAATGTCATTACTTTTTGTATGATTAATCTGTGTTGTTCATTATGTAATCATTCACATAAATGAGAGGCCCAAAGAGAAAACCAAGTCCAGGACGAAGGAAAGGAAAAGATCCAATCAGACTTCAACCCCTTCCTTTTGCAGTATGTTCTTGAATCATAACTGCTCATTTCCACCCCTCACCATTTTAATTTTAACTGAGGATGAAGAAAAACTGCTCTTCTCAATTTAAAATTCAAAATTTTTAAATAAAGTAAAAATATATTTACTTTAGGTCAAATTTAAGGGGGTGTTTGTTAAGGAGTAACGGAAAAAGAAAATATGGATATGGAATGAAAATTTATGTTTATTATCAACATAGATAATACTTTTATTCCTCAATTTTCAGCTATCATTCCTTATTATATTCATTCATATTCATATTCTCATTATTCTATGTAAACCAAATGCTTCCTAAAATTTTAGATCAGTTTAAACATAAAATTTTAACCTTAAGTAGAATCAAGATCGATTTAATTTAGATAACGAGGGGTGGATCAATTGGTCCATATTCCTCACTTAAGACTCTCCTTATAGGAGATCTTAAGTTCGAGTCACGCAAAAGGAGAGCAAATATGCATGTTCTTATTAATGATCCTCTAGCTCCCTGGGCATAGCTCCTTAATCAGATCAATTACGGACGCCTTGTTTTCAGTGGCAGTGTGAGAGTTGGAACTACTAGGGAACCTGGGGGTTGATGAGAACCTGATGCTGAGCAGAAGGGAGGCTAGTGATCGATTATTAAGCTGAATAATTAAGTACGTGAAGACTCCTTGTGCGCAAAAGTATACAGCCTCCGTAGGAATATGAGAGATCTTGGAGTTTCAGATTTACATCCTCTAGACTCTTGGGTGAGGTCGTAGAAGCTTAAAATTAGTGTGACTAAATCGAGATACCTAATATAATAAAAAAAGATCGATTTATTTTAACAATGCGTACGAAATCAACATAAACTATTGTCAAACTTAAACGTACTTCTTGATTTATTATCAAATCAATCAATTAATCTACAGGGCTTCTAGAAGTTTAAATTAAAGACTTTGATTAAGAGACAAGTTGTGTTTTTTTTCAACTTCTGAAATCTTCAGTTGACATTTGATTTTTGTTAGTGACATAGGAAAGGAGTGGCCATGAAAATGTGGACCCACTAATGAATAAAGAATCTGAAGGCATAGTAATCTTACTACTTCTGTTACTGTGCATTTCGGTTTCGGGAAATGTATGGACCAGAAGAAAAGCCGTTCTATTTCACATTCCTTAAAACTGCCTTACCCGGATCTACGTACTTACCACTTCTTAACTCTCAAGTGCTATGGGCACTTTATATTACACTTCTGCCACTACCTCCCCTTTCTTGTGTCAACATTGCCTCAAATATAAATCATTTTTAGGTTATTGCTACTTTTCTAAAATTAGTTTCTTTTAATTTTATTTAAAGTGAAGATAAGTTAGCTTTTCATATTGTAATTTGAGAATTTTCAATATCTCAATAACTTTTTAAATTTTAATAACTCCATATATCCACGTGAAAGGAAGTCAAAGTAAAGGCAGGCAGCAAACGTTTGACTAAACTGAAGCTGCGTAGCTGTGACGTGAAGCGTTTGGTCAAAACCAGGGAGGGGAGGCCAATTTTGAAAATAAGTGCAGATATGGGGTCAACACTTAGGCGAAGTCATCAACCGATGACAAACATAATGTTGTGAATCTCAAACCAAACGACTCTCTTATTCCGAGCATCTTTCGTTGTTTGTTTCTCGTCAAAGTTCTTTGGAATTTGGATCATCGCCGTTGAATTCTAGCTCATTCCCCAGATGGGTTTACTCGATTACGCCCAATCAATACAGTGGGAGCATGAATCTTACCCTGCTTATGGTGATTACTTTGTTCTTCCATTCTTCGCGCTCTTCTTTCCCTCTGTTCGCTTCTTTCTCGATAGATTCGTATTCGAGGTACTCTTTTTCTTTTCCTATTCTCTCCATTACTTCACGTCTATTTCATCCTTTTTTATGGTCTACTACCTTATCTGTACATTTCTTTCCATCCCAACTACGATGTGGGTCCTTTACGAGCTGACTAATTTTGCTTTTATGAATTTACCTGCATGGGATCGAATGATGTTTTTTTTCTTTTTAATTTGATTATTTGTGTTTATTTTTTATGCTGTTATTCTATTTGTAAGACTCTGGAGTGAAATGATAGTTTGGTTCTCTTCCCCAGAGTTCAGATAGATTTATGGTTGCATACCACGATAAAGATGACTTTCTGAAGTTTGTCAATGTTCATTACCGTACACTTTGGTACTTGGAGCTTATCTTTGATATGTCCCAACTACATACTAACTTAATGCATGAAAATGATCATACATGGTCTCTTTGTGAACTTTGATTTTTGACGTGGAAGAATGGGTGTTTGATTGTTCCGACAGTCTAGGTGCATACCCTGTATTTTGGGTACTGCTTGAAAGGAAGATACATTTCTTTTCATGTTCTTTTAATGGACGAGGAATTGAATTTACAGAAGTGGCAGAGGGTTATAGTCCATGTTCACTGGCTTCTGTACATGAATGAGGCTATTTCTTACCGCTGAAGCTGGACTACTTCTTTCTTCTTTCTTCCTTCTTTCTTTTTATTATTTTTTGGTATTTTCATTTTGTAGTTTTGAGTTCCTATATGCCTTTTTTCTTTTGTTTTTATTTTCATGTCTTATTGTTCACTAGAGATTTTTGTTAGGTCAGTCTGAAGTGAATGTGCATGTTACAGAAAGTGGCAAAAAGGTTGATCTTCGGAAAGGCGAATCGATCATTGGATTTTCAGACAGACGAGAGAAGGAAAAAGATAAGGAAATTCAAGGAGTCAGCTTGGAAATGCATCTATTTTCTTTCTGGCGAGATCCTGGCTCTCTGTGTTACTTATCACGAGCCTTGGTTTAGTAACACACAAAATTTTTGGGTGGGGCCTGGAAATCAGGTCTGGCCTGACCTAAAAATGAAGTAAGATTCTATGTTCAGTTTTCCAGTTATGGATGGTTGTTCTGTCTTTCATTTGTTTGGTTAATTGCTTCTTTACCATTTTTATTTCCGTCAATTTGATGATTATAGCCCTATGAATTTAAGAAAGTGACTATCTGATGGATCACAGGTTGAAATTGAAAGGATTGTACATGTATGCTGCTGGATTCTACACATACTCCATATTTGCTCTTATTTTCTGGGAAACCAGGCGTTCAGACTTTGGGGTGTCCATGGGTCATCATGTTGCAACTGTCATTCTTATCATTTTGTCCTACATATTCAGGTGTGTGGTGGTTGAACTACTTTTATAGCTCGTAATGTTCAATTAACGAAATTGCCAGAAGAAGGTCTGCTCCTTTTCCTGCAGCAAAAAAAAGGGAAAGTGAGTATGTTTAGAACATAGAACACAGAACATAAATATAATGGTGACCTGAATATGTAGGGAAGTGAGTGAGTAATAAGAGCATTAAATCATAGAGTTTCGGTATAAAATTTATGTTTCACGAGATTTTATTTTTCCTTCAGGTTTGGTCGGATTGGCTCAGTTGTTTTGGCTCTTCATGATGCAAGTGATATACTTTTAGAGGTTGGAAAGATGTCCAAATACAGTGGGGCTGAAGGACTTGCGAGTTTTGCATTTATTCTTTTCGTCTTGTCTTGGATCTTATTGCGCCTCATCTACTATCCATTCTGGATCCTTTGGAGTACAAGGTTTGTGTCATTTACTAGCCACTGAACTTCTTGGATCCTAAGGCAACCTATTACTCGGGTATTGGTGTTAAAAATTTTCTCATTTATAAATTATTCTAAAATAGGGTAGTTTATAGTGATGAAATTATTATGGGAGGAGCACATTAGAAGTCAGATTACTGGTTGTTAGCCTCAATTGTTATCCGTTTAGTAGATAGCTAAGCATATTCCTTCATATCTAACACATGAATAACTGCCAAGAAAACCTGTCTTATGATTCTAGGAAACTTGCTTCATGTATTTCCTCTGCTGTCATCTCAAGGATTAGTCATGTATGTGTTAAAAAGTACAAACATTATGGTTTTATTGTGGGAGATATACTTGTATCTTCTCTGGAGATAATTGTATAATTATACTATCAGAATTGATTTTTTTAAAAATTTAAACGTCCTCCTGCGATTGTTTGTTCACTTGCTTCTTAATTTATAAGATCTGTTTTATAATGCACAAAATCATTTGCTTATGTTTTTGTCTTTGGTGGCAGCTATGAAGTTGTCCTGACTTTGGACAAGGACAAACACCCAGTGGATGGTCCAATTTATTATTACACATTTAATACACTTCTATATTGCTTACTTGTTCTTCATATTTATTGGTGGATCCTGATTTATCGGATGCTTGTAAAGCAAATCCAAGCAAGGGGCCAACTTAGTGATGATGTTCGATCTGGTATGTGAAAATTGTAGATTACATAATTTTGTAATGTGATGAACTTTTAGTGATTGATTAGAGCAGGAAAATGATCTAAAACATTCAATCCTTTGTGTGGAAAGCACACGTCAAGAATTAGAACCCAGTGCTTGCTTTAAGTCCACAACATCTAGTTAATTGATAATGCATGCAATGATGATCAATCATTTTAGACAGAGAGGCATATTGATAGTCTTCTTATTCGTAAATATCGTTCTTTATATGCCAATTTTTAACCCCTTTTCTGCATATTGACACCGTGCAGATTCTGAAGGTGAAGATGAACACGAAGATTGACCAGAACAAGTACAGTACACATCAGTTACTCAAAGGTGATCTCAAATTCCTGAACCATTTTGAATCCTCCCCTGCAACACTAGAAACTGCATTAACTATTTGGTCCAAAGGATGGTTGGGTTTTGTTAGTTATACTAAATTTTGGGAAATGATTTATCTGCCACTGATTGCAGATGGGGAACTAGCCATGGCCTCAAACATCTAAGATATTTAACTAAAAGGGCAAGTCTGATCAAATGATTGTGTTGCAATTGAATGTATTTTATGCAGATTTCGGATCAGAATCAGATGCTGAAGAGGACGGTTAGTAATAACAAATTCATTCAATGATTGTTTTGCCAGAATGGGTTTTGACCGGTACACTACTTTTATGGGAACTTACATTCATGTAAAGATTGTGTCGCCATATTTGAAGACGTGAGCCCACCACCAATTTTGAAGGTGTGCTTCTCTTTTAGCCCATTGGAAACTGTTTTTAGTCAGATTATCAAACCATTCTTAACCTTGTATATTGAATTGTTAATGGATATTAAGTTCGAATTTGTTATGGTTATGGTGTCTAATGATGGCTCTCTTTATGTCGTAGTCTTAACAGTTTTTTATGACCCATTAAAAACTCCTAAATTTAAACCTATAGATTAGCTCACTGTCCCTACATTGAATTGGGCTTATTCTGCCACTGAACCACTAGTAATTTCAGCAACTTATCGAAAACCCATTGGTAAAGAAAGTAGCTGTAGTCGAAATTGTTCTTGGGAATATCTTTCAGGGCAAAGAAACTTGTGACAATAAAATGATTGGCCTTGGATCCACTTTCAAAGGCATAAGAAAAGCTGAAAAAGGAAAAAAGAGATGCAACCAGCCATAGTGTCAATGGCATTGGCAAGCATAATATTCAGGGTGTTTTTGGCTCCGAATGAACCAGTACATAGCATGACAAAGCCAAGCTGTATGATGAAAGACTAAGTAAGCTGAAAATAGAAGGTAAGTGGTGCTGACAGAGAATGTCACACTATCTTCCTGTGAAACTGACATGAATTTACTAAGAGGACAAAGAGGGCCGTTCTTAATATTTTATAGGCTTGGCCCTCGTATAGAATAAAAATAAATAAAATATAGGTCTTTTTTATTGTTCTTTATGGGGTGAAAAGTAAATCATATTTTATTTCATTTTATTTTTATAAGAATAAAAATAAATCATATTTTATCATTTATAAGGATGGATCTTAGACAAGTGCCTATCTTACTCTTGTTCAGGGCTGACCTGAGAACAAAGCCCTATTAGTATATATTTTAAATTAAAATTTAATAAATTTAATAGTCTAATTTTGTATTGTCAATTTGTCACGTGACATATAAATGATAGTGTGCATTCCTTAATTGATTAAAAAATATAAATATTTAATCTTATATTTAATAAATAAATAAACATACAAAATCGTTTAATTTTTTATATATTTATGATTTATTTTGATCGTTTAAAAATGTTAAAATTGAAATTAAACGCCATACAATATTACAATTTATTTTATATTTTGATGAAAACAATAAATTTTTTTTAATATAAATAGCAGTTTATAAAAAAATTTATGAATTACCTTTAATCAAAGGTTCACGTGAAGTGATAAACGGAGATAAAAACTAATATATATTATAAAGTTCTTCAACACATATCAACTTCAGAGGAATGAAGAGAACGAAGTACACCAAATCTGTTCTACTAGAAGTGTAACTTATTTACAAATGCTCCAAGAAATTGATATGAGATACGAAAACCAAATATTTAAATTGAAAATAAATTTCGACATGAAGGAGAATATTGTACTCTTTTTCATTTATTATCTTATTAGAGTTTTACATAGTAAAGTCTTGACAAGGCCTTAAAAAGGGTTTAAAGTGCTCAATTTTTATTTTTATTTTCAATCTATATTGTTCAAGTTTTTAAAATTTTCAATTTTTAAAATTTTAACTGTCCAATTCCAAACGTTAGTTTTATTATAATTTACTCATTTAGCTAACATAATTTTTGTTATTCATGAAATGTAGGTGTCGACTTGAAAAAATTCTCAATTTTAGTTTAATTATGATTACTATTTTTTAAAATGCACATCTATATGTTATGAATGACAGAGATTATGTTGGGCAAATCGGTAAATTACTAACAAAACTAATATTATTAATTAGATTTTTAATGAGACATATTTTATGAATATGACATTTAAAGTTAAATTATAGAATGAATGTCTTAATTGAGTGAATTATCTATTATAAAAAATTATTATATGAAGTGAATTACCAATTAAAAAATACTTAACATGCAACAAAATTGTATAAAATTAATAAAATCACTTAATACGCATGATAATACTGTAGATTATAATTATCACTTCCTAACAAGACTATAAAAAGTATGTAATAGTTTGTTTATATACACATATATAATAATTAAGAGACACAATTCTCCTCAAGATTTGTCTTGCTCTCTTATTTTATTTTATAATTACCTTTTCATTTATTCAATATTATTTTTTCTTGTTCTTATTTTCCTCCACTTTTACAACAAGCATTGTTTAATTTCCTAACTGAGTCAACACGACATTTTGAGCTTATACACGTTTAGCCTTATGAAACATGATCATTTCAACCAATTACAATTTCAACATGTCTCCTCACTCATCATCCTATGCATGTTTAGCATTATGAATATCAATTAAACATTCATCAATAATATTAATATAATTATCATGTCATTTGACTCTCTTATAATCATTCAACTAAAATCTCCAACATCCAATTTTAGGTACCGATAAAAACAATAACAATAATACTCAATTCTATAACTAAAATATCATTAATATATCAATCAAGACTTCACTTACAACACATCCAATGCATTGAAATTTTGGACCTGATAGTTCATTATCGCATTATATATAATCACTTATTAGATGCTGTAGTCTCCATAAATATAGTATTTGCTCATAAAACTACGCCTTTGACATTATGCATTGTTTAGCACTCGTACATTGCAAATTATGTTTGTCCCTTTTCAACTATTATTTAGCATTAATACTTTTTACGGAGACGAGAGTTCAATGGTTTATTAAAAGAAGATATCTTGATGCTCCAGTAAGAAGATGCAAAAAAAAATAGTATTTAAAAATTGTAAGAAAAAAAAGAAGACTTAAGAAGAATTGAGGAAAATAATTAAGAATAATATGACTTTACTGGAATTTACTGAGTGCATAATTTGTAATTGAAAACTTAGAAGTAATAGGATATGGATAGAAGTTCTAACTTAGAGAGAACTTTCTTGTCTTTTAAGTCTATTAAAGATTTTCTTTAGAATTTCGTTTTATAGTTAGTTAGTTAGTCATTATTATTATCATCATTATCATAATCATCATCATATTTTTTAACGTAGTACTTTCTTCATAGTTATTTAGCCAAAGCAATGTCTTACTTAATTTAATAATTATCTTGTAATGGTTCCTTTGATTTTTTCTTGATTTGTTAATTTAACATTTACCATGTTCTATATGTACTATGCTATGCATTAAATTATATGTTTTTATTATTTTAAGTAGAAGTATTTATTTATATTTTGCATGATCATTTTTTTTGTATTATATGTGGGGCTATCGAAAAAAATTTCTTTACCTGATAGGAGGTAAAGTTGCGTATTATTAAACATCTCTAGATTTCAAATTTTTGCAGAACTTTTACGAAATATTGTTGTTTGTATTTATTACATAAATTGATTTCATTATATCTTTTTGTTCATCTAATATGTGACTCCTTATAAATTATTCTCAGTTACCTATAGCAATTGAGAAAGAGGTTAAAGTCACAGATTATATGAAAAATCATAATATAATGGACCTTATCAAATTGTTAACTTGAATCAGTAGGAAAAGTACATAACATATAATACATAATACAACTTTTTAAACCTTTTCAATGAAAATTATAATATATCACTAATTATAACTTTCTTTTGATTACATATTATAATTATATATATGCTATTAATTAAGGGGCTGTTTGTTTCTGTTTTTTTTTTTCCGTTTTTTGTTTTCGTTTTTGTATAAAAAAAAGGTAAGTAAAACGTATTTGACTTACTCTGTTTTGATTTTTTGTTTCTGAAAATTAAAAAACCACAACAATTTTACAGAAACCAAAAAACATCGTTTCTCTTAGTTTTGACAACATGTTTTTTTTAAAAGAAC
>JANTNU010000235.1:46874017-46891646 GCA_024752395.1 Erythroxylum havanense
CGGAGGAACCCTTAGGTTTTCGGGGCATTGGATTCTCACCAATGTTTGCGTTACTGTTTCATAATTATGATAAAACTTTTATAATATGAGTTAAAAATAATTTTAGATTATATTTTAATTTTATAATATATAAAATATTTTTTGTTTACAAAAAATTGCTACATGTAAAAAAAATTAATATATTTTTATTTAAATAATTTAAATATTCAAAATAAAAAATAATTTTTATAGCACTCACGTTAGCATTTTTCACAGCTAGCATGCTATATGTCACAAATTAATAATTCCTGTGATGAAAATATGATGGAAGAAATAACATTGTATTTTTTTATAAATATTAATGTTTAGATTGATATAAAAAGTAACAATAACTGCTAATTTAGATCTTATGAGAAATATTAGGGAGTAGATAACATTTTATCTTATAATATTGACAGGGTAAAAAAAATTATAACTACCATGTTAGTATTCATAAAATCATAATTGTAAAATTAATATGTTATATGTCACGTATTAACAATACCTATCTAACATAATTAATAAATTTTTATAAATTAATAAATTTTATTCAATTATTATTTTAATTAAATATTAAATTCTTCTCTTTTTAATTATATTTCAAAATTTTTAATTTTAAACTAATTTTTTACCCGTATAAAAAAAATTATTTGATGTTTAAAACATTTTAAAAAATTCAATAAAGTTTTATTTCGATACTTTACTTTTTGCATGATCCATAAAGTTTCCAACTGGACCGACCCAGAAAAATTTTATTTCGGGCCTGATAGCCCATCGACTCCTATGACTCCATTTTTTTAAATATCTAATATTACTGTCTTTTTATTAGTCCCTCGCTGGTCATGGCTCCTTCGGTGCTCTCTTCCTCATCCAGTCTTGTTAACCTGTTATTCTACGTGAAGAAGCCTGTGTCTATTGTCCTCTCCCGCCCTAACTTCTTCAATTCCCCTCTCCCTACCGTCAGAAGAAGAAGAACTTCCTCCCTGTCCTCTGCATATTCTCAATCTGATAGCAATGGGGGCGGCGGAAGGTCTGGTGCGTTGTCAGCACCACCACTACCACCAGCTGCTGAAGGAGAGGATAATACTGTGGAGAAGATAGATGTAAACCCTCCAAAAGGAGCTAGAGATTTTCCTCCGGAAGAAATGCGCCTCCGCAACTGGCTTTTCCACAACTTCAGAGAGGTGAGTGTCTTTCTTTCTTTTTGTTTTTGTTTAATTTATTTATTGGTTATGATTTGGTGTTGTTGTTGATTTTGGTTTCTAATATTAGGTGTCCCGTTTGTATGGATTCGAGGAGGTTGATTTCCCTGTCTTGGAGTCTGAATCTTTGTTCATTAGAAAAGCTGGAGAAGAAATCAGAGACCAGGTTTGTTGTTGCTGTGCCCTCTCTACCTTTTATCTTTTTCCAAAATACGCCGTCATAATGTATAAGAAGAGGAAAACTATTGTCTTTCTTCCTCTCCTCTAGTTATACTGTTTTGAGGATCGCGGAAATCGTCGTGTTGCATTGAGGCCTGAACTCACTCCATCTTTGGCAAGACTTATTATACAGAAAGGGTACCCTTTCACTGTTATTAGTTTTGGAACATTCTTCCTTTTCATATTTTCAACATTCGTTTATATCTATTTGTGAATTTTGTATCCGCAGAATTTGATCCTCGTGTTTCTTTTCTCCGGTCCAGAAAATCATTGTCACTTCCCTTGAAATGGTTCGCTGTTGGACAGTGCTGGAGATACGAGAGGATGACCAGAGGACGGCGACGTGAGCACTATCAGTGGAACATGGATATTATTGGTGTTCCTCAAGTCACAGTAAATACTATTCCTATTTATGCGCTTTATTAATTCTTTCAACTCCCTTATATTTCCTCTTGTACTAATGTTTCCTCATGTGTTCAAACTGTCTGATGCCTTGCAATTGGCACACAGTTTGTGAGTGAAACACATAAGAAGCGGCTAATATGAAGTTCATATGAACTTTTGCCTCCAAATGTTGTTATCTAATTTACATCAAGTTTTGTTTGAATATATAGTATTGATAGTTTCTGGAAGCTTATTGTTTAGTGTCCTTGTCCGCTCTTTATCATTTAGGCTGAAGCAGAGCTTATATCTTCTATGGTCACATTTTTCAAGAGAATTGGAATTACAGCATCTGATGTTGGTTTCAAAGTCTCTAGCCGTAAGGTATTTGTGCTCCTTTTACAGTTCCTCAGCTTTTTCATTTAGGAATCATATTATTAGTACACTGGTGTATATTTCCCAAAAAAATTTACTACATTAATGCTCAATGCTTAAAACCCTGTTGACTCTCTCCGTCTGCCAAACCCAACTGTGAATTGTGCGAGTTAGGAGTCAGTTGGGCAAATATGTGCTTTAAATTTTTGACCTGCTAATGTTGGGCAAGCTGTCTACCATCGCCCCTATGTTTGAGTCTCTAAGTAATGCTAGATGACAGACCAATTCATTCTATCTCCCGAAAGATGTAATGGTTGTGTTGTTTGAGGTATTGAAATGCCTCTTACAGAGCTTTTTATCCAGCCAAAGGATTTCATGAAGTTAACATGTAGAGACGTGATAAGAATTAAACTAAGGCTAAATACAAATACAATATAGATATTGCAGAGCAGCAGTTGATGGATCATGCAGAGAGGCTGATTGTTCATAATCTAATTTTAGCTGACATAAAGTTCAAATATTGTTATTTGGCACTGGAATTTTTTTTTCCTTTGATAGGTTCAGCATGCAGTTTGAGACTCATTCTTGTTTGAGAAATTTGAAGTTTGGAGCATGCAAGAGAAAGCCTTAGAGTCCATGTCTAAAGATGAATTGCATTCCTACCATGTTTATTGTGTCAGTGTATTTCCATTATGCTAATATTGATCTCAAACTATGCAAGAATTATCTGGGGATGAATAAGTGCAAATCTGAAAAGAATTGCATTCTTTTGTTACTCGCAGGTTTTGCAGGAAGTATTGAGGCTTTACTCTGTATCGAAAGATTCATTTGGCAAAGTATGCATAATCATAGATAAGGTTGGTTAATAGTGCTGCATATTTATGTAACTTACCCATTCTCTGTTGCTTTTGGTACTTTTGGCTGATTAATTAAATATGAGGTTGTTACTTCTCTTGGTACTTGCAAATGGCTATACATTTTCAATGTGAGTTTGCCTTATTTTCGCACATAGATATGTGCTGATGGTGCATCTTAGTATTTAAACAGATTGAGAAGATTCCAGTAGATGAAGTTAAGAAAGAATTGAAGTCTGTTGGTATGTCAGACATGGCTATTGAGGAGCTACTGCAAGTTCTTTCTGTCAAGTCCTTGACTAAGTTAGAAGGTTAGAATTAAATTTTGGCTTGAAGTGTTCCTTTCTTTTCTTTCCTCTGGTCAAAATTTGGAGGTTACTTTTGGAATGAGAAGGATTGCATTTAATTTTTTCTGGCACAATTAATAACAGAGAACCATCCATAGGATTTTGTTAGAACATCTAAAAGCATTTTGTTTTCTTTTTCTTGTTACCTTTCTTACTATTCAAGTACAAACTTACACACGTACCATTTCATTAATTCTTGACCCCTAAAAAAAGGTTACATTTCATTTATATATCCGGCAGGCTACAAAAAAGCTACTTTCTGTTGAGTTGACTGATGTCTGTTTCTGTAGCCTAAAATGATCTTTTGGTAAGTTTGCTTTATGTGGTACAACTGCTGACTTCTGAAGATAATCTTTGTTATAAATGTAGAGATACTTGGTAGTGAAGGGGAAGCAATAGCTGATCTTAAACAACTTTTTTCACTTGCTGAAAAGTTTGGCTATTCTGAGTGGATTCAGTTTGATGCATCAGTTGTTCGTGGACTTGCTTACTACACGGGTATTGTCTTTGAGGTTAGACTTGTTACATTGATCTTCTCATGTTTGATCAACCATCTATTAAAATCTATTGATTGATGGAGAAATTGATTATGTTAATTTGTTTCGGATGTTAAAGCTTATGAATGTCTCAAGCCCTACTGTTAGCAACACAAACAGCAAGGCATTTAATAGCCATGCCAAGAAAGCCTTATCCGTCTACAAAATTACTGCCTGCATAAATGAATTATAACGAAATGAAGTCAGTACCTATAGGGCTGTAACCTTGAATGACATAATTTGCTTGTTGGGATGACCATTATCTTACACAAATTATGGAAGAAGCAACTCCTGAAAATTTAGGTTTTTGGTACTTGGGCCTTGTAAATTTATATACTTAATATTATGGCCTGCATACAATATAATGCATTCCTACTTATAATATGCACCTTGAAGTTGTGTTCCTTTCTCTGGAGCTTCTTCATATAATGGAAGTCTTTGCTTGAATGTTGTATGATCAATGCTATATGATATTTTATCATATCATTTAGAGTTTAATATGTATATTACTTGTAAATCCAATTCTATAGGGTTTCGATAGAGAAGGAAAGTTGAGAGCCATCTGTGGTGGTGGACGATATGATCAGTTACTTTCTACTTTTGGAGGTGATGACATTCCGGCTTGTGGCTTTGGATTTGGTGATGCTGTCATAGTTGAAGTAAGTGAGAATGGCCTTTTACTTATATTTGGCTAGGTTAAAATGATTTGGCATCATGTTCTAATATGCTACCAGGCATAATAATTTCCTGAAGTTCATCAAGATGGAAAAAGATCTGTAAAGCATAATTCATATATGTTTTGCATTTAGTTTCATCCTTTTGTTGCCCTTAACCCAAAAAAAAAATCAACAAACTTGAATTAATGTTCTGATAGTTAACCTTTCCTTTGGCAGAATTTGTTCCATATATCAGTTTGTACTGATCTTGAATATTTGTTTTGCTTACACTTTCCTTTTTGTGATTTTCTTTCATCTTTTCCTTGCCGTTGATTGTTGGTAGCTACTCAAGGAGAAAGGTCTCCTGCCAGAAATCGGGCTTGAAGTAGAGAATATTGTTTGTGCTCTTGATGTTGATCTTCAAGGGGCAGCTGCCACAGTTGCTACAATGCTTAGAGACAAGGGGCAGAGTGTTGATTTAGTTTTGGAAAGCAAACCTCTCAAATGGTATTGAATTTCGGCCTTTTAGATACAACACAAGGTTGTGGCTGGGAATGGGAATGGGCGTGGGCATGTATGATTCAACTTAATAAGATTCTTTTGCTTGCAATATTCAGGGTGTTCAAGCGGGCAACACGCATAAATGCTCGGAGGCTCATATTGGTTGGCAATACAGAGTGGCAAAAGGGTATGGTTGGCGTCAAAATTCTCTCTTCTGGGGAACAGTACGAGATTAAACTTGACGACCTTGAGTGATCAACATGTCTAATTTTGTAATTCTCTTAATTTAATTTTTCTTCTCAATTGTAATATTAAGATCTGCACTTTTTTACTAATTCTTTATACATACTCGGGGACATGTTTTTGGGTTGGAGGTTTTGTTCTGGTTGCTGTCTCCGTTAATAGAGACAGATGATAAAATAAAAAAATCTTATTTTTTGTGTGTGTGGTTATTGTCTCAATTGATTTTTTTTTTATACTGGATGATAAAAACATAAATTTTTATTCTTTTCAAAATTGAAGTAAAAATTTCTTGTATTTTTTTATCCGTTAACGATCTAATGTTACATTTCGCAATGAGATGCGAACCCGGTCCAGCGTTCCTCATTACACTCCACGAATGTGTGACCACGTGCCTCATCCCAATTGGGCTTAACTCCCTTCAACAGAATCCTACAATGCACCCAACGCCACCATATTTCTCCCATCTTCCCTGTCTCTGATTCGTTCAGTTCAGAGTTACAAAGAGAGATACAGAGAGAGGGAGACATACCATTAAAACCAAAAGATGACGGAGGCGGTGATCAGGAAGAAGCCAGGAATGGCCAGCGTTAAGGACATGCCGGTCCTTCAAGACGGTCCTCCACCCGGCGGCTTTCCTCCGATCCGCTACGCCAGGAGGATCCCTAGCAGCGGCCCTAGCGCCATGGCCATCTTTCTCGCTGCTTTTGGAGTTTTCTCCTATGGCATGTACCAAGTCGGCAAGGGCAACAAGATCCGCAGGTGGGTTTTTTTTCTTTATTTTTTTTCCTCTTTTTATATGTTGAGTGATCTCGGGTGATTTTGGCCGAAGTCTTTTATGGTTTGTCTTCCGGTTTTTGGCTTCTTTTGATTTTGTTGCTGGGATATTTCTGTAGCTAGTATGATCACGTTGAAGATTTTTGCTACTTTATCTGCCTTAAAATCTCTCTGTCACCGTTTGGTTACTTCGCCATGGCTAATTTCACTATGAGTTTTCCTTTACTGTATAGGTTTTGTAGTCTGAGTGGTGATTGTATTCAGAAATTTACGCTGAAAATGGTGGCTTTTGGTGGTTGTTTTCATTCTGCTGTCTATGTTTAATTTTTCTTGTAAAGGTTTTGTTGTTGCTCTCTGTAAAATGGCGGAATTTCAGCAATTGTTTTCCTTTTTAAATTCTTCCGACGAGAGAAGACGGTAAGACCGGGTGGTTTTAATCATTTCCTTGATTGAAATGGCTAGAAAATGCAATTTTGTTGAGTCCATTCTAATGTGGTATAACTACAGATGGCCATCTTAATTTCATTTTAGAAGAGTCTATTGGTTTTGAATCTTGTGATCTTTTAGAAAATAGACGGGCTCTACATTTTGAAGAATTCTGCTGACACTAATGCTTTGAACTTCATCATATGGCTAAAGATTTTATGTTATTAAGTAACACGCATATGCTTTTGACTTCAAAGGTATGGGATTTTTGGTGATTCCAGAATAAATTAATTAAATGCATGTGATTCACTTCCTTTGGATCTACTAAATTGAAATCTTACTCATTTGCTGATTTCACATATTAAGGTTTGTTTGTCGTATAGATATAACTAGAATAGTGAACAGAAGTAGAACATGATGGGAGTAGCTGTGAAAGAGGAAACTATTTTTGTAAAAGATATCCTTTTCAAGACATTTTGGAATACATTCCAGTTGCTTCATGCTGGTTTGGCTAACATGAATGGTGCTACAGGAGCTTTCCTGGCGTTTTATGCCTGTAAGAGCAAGGTTTAACTCATCAGAATTTTCCAATTCCATTAGATAGGGTGTATCTGTAGAAGTTATGATACTATGGAAAGCTAATTATGTCAAAACCACTTTGTTGGGACTATGGGAGTAACAGTTTTTCTATATAAAACATAGGCGAAGGGTTTGAAAGAACTGGTAATCAGTTATTGAATCTAAACAATGTGCTCCATAACCATGGACGTTTTCAACATTCTCTTTTTTGTCCAAAAGAGAATCTGTGTCTTGATTAAGAAAAACAAAAAGAGTTTGTATCTGGGTAGATAGTTCCTGGATAGATCACCTTAGTACAATATTGCAATTTCTTCAGGAGGATTACAAAAGAAAGTCAACCAGGATTATAGTATTGGCTATAAAGAGCCGTAAGTGGGCACTAATACTCACTTCCCTATGAACATTCTTAGAATTGGATATTGGAACTGGAAGATATTAAACTGGATTAGGATCTTTGTACCATATCAATGAGTAATTGAATGATGTTCTCCTAGGACCACCACTATAGAGTCTCCTTACTAACACTTGCCTAAACCTAGTAGAGCTGGAAGAGGGAGCTTGATCTTCTTTTCTCGCTGATCAATAATGACTTTGAATTATTGTCATATTCCGCTCTTCAATAACGAGGTTGAGTAATTTACTGTCACTGGTATTTTGAAATAAATACTAAAAGCAAGCAAACATTTTCACTGTGGATAATGCACTTTCAATGTAGTTCAGATGTAATTGAAAGCATACCATGAATCACTTGTTGTTGCCCATGATTTCTAATTTCTGGTAGTCTAGCTCACTTTAGACCAGAACAAGGTTCATTCATTAAGTTATGCTCTAGTTGCTAGGGGTGGCTTTAGCAAAATGTGAAACATAATTTGCATGTCTGGAATCAAAGCTTCAGAATATGCTGAGGTTGCAATGACTATTGTGCTTTTCTTACTTTGAAGTCAAATTACTGCCAATGATGCTTTAGAATATAAGTATTGTTATAGATATTTTTTGGATAACAAATAGATTTGAGAATTTGCAATAAACTTTCAATACTGACCACTGCAGTCTTGTGCAATTGGTGGAGAAAGCTTAGTGGCTGTGATGTAGCGAAAGGGTAGAGAAGCAAAATTAAGATGTAAAAACGAAAATGAGCCTGAGTTGGCATGGTTTTGATAGGTAGCTTATTTGATAATTAAGATAAGATGGCAGAAAGGTTGCTCTTACTTACCAGAAAATAAAGCTTATACTTGACTTATCTACAACATGACAAATTAGTTCATGTCTTCCATTGTTAGTGTAGGGCATGTGGATGTATTTCTGCCAAAACGTGAATCAAAATTGATCACCAATATGATTAATGATACTTAAGTTGATTGAATTGAAAATAATAGATGAATTTCGGTATTTCAAAGGCAGGCCATCTTCTGTTTCCATAAAAAGCCTGTAGAAAATAACTTTACTTGAAAACTCATGGAGAAACTGAGGAAGAAAATGTTAAGCAGAATAAGTCTTTTGGGTACATGTGTTTAGCATGTTGAATTATTAATAATAGCTGAGCTACGGCCGTGGCATTGGGCAGAAGGCTGATGTTTAAGGCCAATAATCTCCCTGGAACAACAAGATTCATTGCGGGTTATCCCCTGCACCGGTCTCCTTGATGATCAATTGTAGAACTCCTCTTCAGATTTTTCAATTTAATTTTTGGTCAACTATGCTTTACTCACGAGTAACTGATGATTTTGGATTGATGCCAAGATTTTCTGCCGGAAGTATAATGGAAGATCATGAAGAGGGAATTTGTAGTGATATTGATATACACTGATAAATTTGAATACTTTACTAAAACTATGTGTTCACAATTGCTTGGACTGTTTTTGTTTTCCAGGGCACTTAAGGAAGAAAAGTATGCTGCACGTCGTGCTATACTGCCTATACTTCAGGCTGAAGAAGATGAAAGGTAGCAGGTGCAATTCTTTTTGTTGTCGATGTATGCTGAAGTTGCACTGAATTCATGTTCTTTCCCTTTTCCTACCTTATTTAATTAGGTTTGTCAAGGAATGGAACAAGTACCTTGAGTATGAGGCAGAAGTAATGAAAGATGTTCCTGGATGGAAAGTAGGCCAAAGTGTCTATAATTCAGGCAGATGGATGCCTCCGGCAACTGGTGAACTGCGTCCAGAGGTCTGGTGATGCTGCTTCATCTGTTATTTCCTTGTGCCCTGTGTTCAATTGCCAGAGTCAGTAATGTTTCTTGTCAAGTTTCTTCTGTTACATGGGTTCATTTAGTTTCATATGAAATAAAAAGTTTGGCTGATGAGACCGGCGACTGCTTTACCTACTTTTTTACTTGAAAACTTTGAACATGATGACCTTTTGATCACTTATTTCCTGTTGGAATACTGATAGAATGAAGTCTAGCTAAGCTTATGATAATGGCGGTGAAGTGAAATTGAAATAATGTGGCTGGTTTCACCTCCAAGATAACCAGTATTTGAAGGTGTAATGAGGAATATGTTTCAATCAATTACACAGCTATGCAATGCCAGAATGGTTAAATTGATCTTATATTAAATGCAATTGACAAATAACAACGAAGCATTTATATTAATTAAGAAATGCAAAGTTAGGATATGATAAGAAACCAGAAGAATGTAATGGATCTGAAAATTAGTTATTAAATAAAGTACATGAAATATTTTAAACTATATCTTATATGATAAGTGGGTTCAAAAATAAAAAATATGTTCTTATTTTTATCAGACGATAATGTTTAATGGTCGTAGACTCGTAGTTATCTGACAAGGGGACGTGTGTTTCATGACAATGTCGTAGGTGCTTGAATGGCTAAAGCTGCATGCAAAATGATATAGTATCCAACTAGATTCCAAGCGGTTAAAAGTGTTTTTATTTGGAAACATGTCCTGACAACTTCAATATCTATATCATGTTCGTTTAAGCCATACGTGTTGCCAAGGAAGCAGTCAGCATAGGAAGTCCAAGACTGACAAAATCACTCAATTAGTAATCTTGTATAATTCTGAAGGAAAAACGGACAAGAGGCTTGGATGAGAAGATGAAAGAAACAAGGCAGTGCGAAACATTAATGAGCTACACTTTGATTGCGGTGTTCTTGGACGCAAAAGGCGGAACACTTATTCTAGGCGCTCTCATATTCCGGCCCGACATTATGTGAGGGAGGTAAATCACGGTTTGATCCTAGTCAATTTCTCGAAAAGGAAGCCCAGTGCTCGATACGCATAAAGAATCACCACATTGGATGAGTTCCCACACTATCACTGCCGAGACTCGAACCCGAGACTTTGAACTCGCTTTCTTTCCCAATGACCAACTGGGCTACCCCGTGCGGGCCTTGATTGCTGTGTTCTAACATGGTGGATGGCCAAATAGTCCCTCCTCCACCAAGTACGGTTATCTGAACTGAAATAAAACCAATTCTCAGTGACCAGCCAATAGCAATTCCCAGTTTTCTCACAGCTCTGGCCTTCTTTATCATACCTGAAAACATCAATCTGTTTGAACTTGTAATTACCATATTCCATGGCACAATAAAACAGGCTGGTCCTCCAAATACTAATCTTGAAATGCCAACTGTACACATCTTTTGCTCTCAGGACTTGCAATCCCAGATCGTGGTCGTGACTAGACTTGCAATGGACAAGCAATAATGGATCATTTGGCTCCATCCCGTTGATAATAAAAACGCTGTACTTAAAACGAAAACCGAAGTACAGATCGGTCTTTGATTTTTCTAACCTTTCCCCACCAGTGCGGAGCATCATCACAGACATAATCGCTGTGAGAAGGAAATTTAACGTTTGGGAGTGGCTATATCCCATGATGTTTATGTCCTGATGGAAAACATAAGTATGTTTACTACTAAATAATTAGGTCCACAAGGACAATAGATATAAATAACAAAGACTTAAATCAAATAAGTTAGTGCGAATAATTCAGCATTCTCATCCCTTAACTAAAAGTCTCGAGTTCGAGTCCTGAGAATAGAAAAATCTATTTGGCCAGCATTTGATCCTTTATGGGCTGATCCGATGCGAGCGAGAATTAGTCTGAAAGTGGATGGCTTAAAAGTTCCTTCTCATAGTTGGAACCCTCCTAGGATATTTCGTGGGCTAACAAAAAAAAAACAAAGATTTAATGGGAAAGTTAGAATTAAAGCTGGGTAAGATATCATAATGACATTAAATTATCGCATCTGTATTTGAGATGCTATAACCTAACTACTGAAATTTGTGTGGAATAAAAATACATCACTTTCTATTTCCGTAGCAATCATTTATGTTTTTGTTCTTTCAGGCATCAAAACCTTCCAAAATTTTATTTTATTGAATCACATTGTTTAGTGCAGTATCTTATTTGAGGTCATCTGGGATTGGAGATGACAATCCTTAATAGGTAACATCCATGCTTGCGTCGCGGTAAAGTCATGATTGGAACGATCTTTAAGCCTAAAGTGAAATATGTACTGTGAGTCTTATTGGTTCTATACGAAATGATTAAAAATGAAGATAATGCGGAATACATAGTGGTTCAGCCAGATTCTGGCCGAACAGTGCGTTGCCGTTTGGATCCATGAGTTGGCAATCTTCTGTGATGAGCTTCACGTAAAAATACCTGCAAAATAAAGGAAGGCACCTCGGGGGTGATGTCCCGATTAGCCCCTCCGACGCTCAAGTAAATTTTCTGGTGACGGTGGGATTGCTGAATGCAAAGCAAAAGCTAGGTTATGATTGCGTACCTCTGTTATGAGAGAATAATACCTTATATATGGTTTTTAACTAGGTTTTAGCTCTTCACGTCTCCTTACGTACGTGCATGGGAGGCTTCCTCATGCTAATGGGCTATAGATGTATGGATCAGGCCCAAATTAATCTATGGGGATGAGACTGATCGATCGGCCTGTGAGATTGGACTTGGGCCCGATATATCCGACCCAACCACATAGATTTCGGTTTTATCTCTGATTTTGATGTCAATTCTGAGCTCTAAACGTCTCCGAAATTCTCGAGACCTTTTGTGGAAAGTGCTCCGCGACTTATGGACTAGGTCTTTCTACAATTTTCTCAAAACACGAGCTTTCCTAACAGGTTATGAATTCTTTATGCTCGTAAATGATATATGAATAACTGCAAGAGACCTTAATCTTTATATAGCTTCCATATCGGACTTTCCCATTACAAAACTGATATGGATCCAATCCACACTAATTGAGATCCATTTTCTATCCGTACTTCGACTCATTAATCTAGATCATTTATTGGGTCACTTTATTATCTTTATTTGGATTAAATGACGCAACTTAACCGATAATTTATTTAAAAATCAAAATTAGAATTAATGTTGTCCCACTTTATGAAACATGGACAAAATTGTCCCTAAGGATAAAAATATCTGACAATCTCCCATTTGAACAAGCATTAATTGCAGTTGACTCTAGTTTAAAAACAATTTAAAAACTTGGTTAAGACATACTACTGTATTAGTTTATTAAGTTTTAAAACCAAAACACTTGATCAAAAGATAATGAAAGTTCATCATTCTATCCCGCAAGGCTTTCGATACTGAAAAGTATCAGATACATGTGTCATGTGCGACATAGTTTTAATACAATTACGAATACCTAATACCTCATTAACATGAATAGGAAAATAGAGTGTGACAAACTACGATGATACATTTATGATCTAAATTGTATCATCTGCGTTTATGAAAAAATCACTTTTAACATTTTAAAATTGTTACAAAATACATATTTACGACAATTTAAGGATATTAAAAAAAGTTAATATATAATATTTTAAAAATGTTACAAATAACTAATTTATAGCATTTACAAAATTTAATATAAACGCATTTATAGCTATCAATAAATGTTATATTAAACTTGTCAATAGCATGTCAAAATTGTTACTAAAGTATCATATCTTTAATAACATGGACTATTATAGCATACTTATTAGAGTTATCACTTATATTTAATAGCACTTATCATCTGTTACTGTATGTCGTATTTGTTTTAGTGGATTGAGATAGTCTAGGAATTGGATGAATTGAAAGAATGAGACGTGACTGGGTAAAGGTTCTCCAAACTCTTGAACCTGAATATTGTTTGCTTTGTTTGAAGGTCCTTCACAGAAAAACTAAATGGGTCAAACTCAGTAGAACGTGACTGGATAAAGGTTGCCTAAACTATCGCCCTTGAGTATTATTTGCTTCGTCTAAACGTCCTTCAAAGGAATGCCAAATGGGTTAAACTCAGTAGAACATAAATTGTCTTTATGCAATCCCGTAACTCCAACACTCGCAACATTGGAAGAATGCAAGGTGGCCCATGAGTTATATTTTAGGTTATGTATACTGAAGGCAACATGATAAGTGGCAGAGGAAAGAGGATTGGTTGTTCTGATCAGAATTATTAGGCGCCATGTGAAGGAAAAACATAAGGAAAGAAGTAGTAGCAGTACTAGGCCACCACACATCAGAAGAAAGAGAGAAAAGAGCAATATGACATGAATTGTTTATGGAAGGACAAGAGGGAATCAGGGATTATTGCTTTGATATTGGTTTGGGTATTTGCCATTGCACTATTTATAGGATTACGAAGGTAAGAATATGTAAACACTATATGCCTATGTACAACCTAGTGGGTTAATGTAGGTGGAGCATATCTTCGTTGCTTAACCAAACAATTCCGGATTCGCTCCTTGCTCTTGAAAATACAGCAAACTCTTGGGCCAGCTGTGACCTCCCAATAAGAGATGTATCACACAGCAAAAGAGGATTAGTCACCGCCCAAAGGGCCAGTAAACAACTCGTGGGGGACCAAAAAAAACTATATGCCTATGTGCATAACTAAAAGTAAAGCTAACATCATGACTAGATACGAGACTATAGACACTAAAATGAAATGTCGCTGAACAAGTAGCCTAACTCATCAGTTAGGAGTTTTACTACTCCAAGTTGTTGCTCATATATTCTCTTTATTTCGTTTTGGACAATAATAGGTTAATTTTGCTTTCCTAATAAAGATAGTTAATATTATTTAATTTGTAATATCTGGAATAAACAAATTGTAAAGGTCTACCATCTAATCATTTTATCTCCATTTCAATATCCAACTTAAATTTATTATTTTATAAGGGGAAGAAGAAAATTTGAGGGTGAAGTTGTTGGGTCTTTTTTACTGTTTTGTTGGCGAAAAGCGCAATTTAACTCGTAACATTTACACTTAAATCTGAATTGGTCCCTAACGTTTTAGTAAATTGAAAATTATCCATAACATTTACAAAATGCTTAAATTGAGCCTTAATGTTTAAAAAATGTTCAAAATAATCCCTAACTAGATGGGAACTACTGATAGATTTAGGCCTCTATCATTTCATTAAATGTTGACGTAGTAGTTTTTTTGCTAGCATGAATTTTTTTAAAATTTTATTAAAGTGTTGTATCTTTGTAACTCATGATTAATTGATGTTTCAAGTTAGTAATTTATCTAACAATTTGTCAATACATATAGCTGGCAATTCCTAATTTTGTAATAATCATCAAAATAAACATTCAATTTATGTTCCCAAATTTTAAAAAAAAACAATTTTTTTTGAAATAGAGGAACCCGCAATATTTTAAAAAATAATGTAACATTCAAAAGAAAAGCAAACTTAAAACTATGGTATAAAATTTAATGTATAACCTTTTATACATAAAAAATGAGATAAAAACTTGAAACTATTGTATATGTTTTATGTAATATACATCATTTTATATCAGGTTTTTCAAAAAAAAGTAAATATGTGAAAGCTTAATTCTCCATTTATATTATTTCTTATATTTTTTAAAATTCAACCTATTGAAAACCAGTTAAATTCTGAAGTCTAGAGCATAAGTATATATACAAATTGTTGTTCACTTAATGCATAAAAAAGTAGTAGTTTAGGGAATTAATATGGTACCCCTCTCCTCTCCAAATTACAGGTATGGATCTCAGACAAGACCATAGAGTAGTTTGAATTAAATTGCATTCAATTTTCTTGGTAAATAATAAAAATATGTTAAAGATAAATAAAGTTACAAAAGATGCTTATAGCTTTTACTACTTATAATAAATAGAGAAGAGCTTCTGTTAGTGTCATTAACTTATCAATATCAAATCTTGAAAGGGTATGCTAATTGTCATTATCTAATAAATGTGGACTAAAAGCATTTAAAATCACTATTTCGATGTATAAGCTTCACAATTGTGTCTTGTCGTAATCCTATTTACTAAAAAAGGTTATTGTTCCATTTTTTTGAAGTAATTAAATATAATTGTCTACTAATATAAATATAAGGAACTTATTTGACTAGACATATTGATAGAATTTATCTCTGGATATTTTGTGGGTATTGAATTAAATGGTTGACATAAGATAACATTTTGTATTTCTAATACTCCTCAAATTTTCTATGTCAGCAACCCTGGCTCAACTCTGTCCCAGTCTATCTTAACCATCCATTTATGTAGACCCACTGATAGTGAACATTAGAAAGGGATGTGATTTTCTGTGTCAGCAACCTTGGCTTAACTCTGTCCTAGTCCATCTTAGTTATCTATTTATGTAAGAGCATTAAAAAAGGATGTGTTCCTCTGTGCCAGCAACCTCGGCTCAACTATGTCACAATCCATCCTAACCATCTATTTATATAGGACTTCCACATAAATGGATGGTTAGAATAGATTGGGACAGAGTTGAGCCAGAATTGCTCGTACAAAAGATTACATCTCTTTTTAATGCTCTCACTATCAGTGGTCAGTCCTACTATTTGACCTAAAAGTCACCCCATTATTTTTTTCAAATAGTCATGACAAATATTTATAATAGTATCCTATTAGGTTCTTCAATTTACGTAGATGATATTTTGCTTTACTCTCAAACCTAGCAAAAGAATCTAAGTCCTATTGTAACAATTTTTGGACCTCATGAAAAAATATGAGATCATGCTTTCAACCCTTAAAAGTTAAATTGGTTCAGCCTATATCGAATTCTTGGATATGAAGAACCCGACTCATATATAGCTAGTGAACTACAAAATTTTTCAAACAGAAACCTCACAGTTAAACATATTCAACAGTTTTAAAGAATCGTGAATCATTAGAGGTCTACCCCTCATATGTCAGAATATGTCACTCAACCATCAAGAACTATTGAAGAAAAAGTCACACCGTAAGGCCCAGACAAAGACGGTAAAGCAATTAAAGAAAATCAGTTAGTATCTAACTCCACTGAAGATTCCTCATAAATGAAAAAGAATCTTGCAAGCTGATGTAGTAAAGATTTATAGGAAACAATTTTAATAGAAGAGATAGAAGGAAAAAAAACCGCTCTTCTAAATATAAATACTCTGTTATATAGAAGTAAGACTGTATATTATTAGATTTTCTCAAATTTCGATACCTCTGCAGGAATATCTCATAGAAGGAAGAAAAATTTATATGTCCATAAAAAATTTAAACCTTTTGAAAGATATTATCACACAATAAATTCTAGAAATTGAAAGACATAAGAAAAGTTTAAGGGAGTGTTTGGTTTATGAGTTTGAGAAGGGGTTAATAAATAAGGAATGAAAAATGAATGGTTAATTGTTGATTATTATTATAAGAACAATAGTTTGATATCTCACTTTTAAGAAATCTTTCATACTTTCCATTTAGTAGAAGAATGAAACTCATTTCTTAGCAGTAGTTTTATATATAAATATTTTTAATATTAATTAATTAATTAAAATATTATTAATTAAAATATAATTCATTCATTAATTAAAATATGGTAATTAATTAATTATATTATAATATATTTAATTTAATTTAATTTAATTAAACTAATAAAATAATAATATTATAAATATAATAAATTAATTAAAATATTATTATTATTAATTAACTACATTATAATTAATTAAAATATAATTAACTAATTAAAATATACTTACTCATTAATTAAAATATTATAATTAATTAATTAATTAAAACATGATAAATTTTTATTTTTCAATATTTTTAACAAACCTATCAAATAATAACCAACTATCATAATTATAATAATATTCATTTTTCATTTTCGTCACCATTCTCTCGTTTAAACATCGGTCCCTTAAAATCTATCAATATTGTTATGAAATCCGTTTCATATCGGCCCAAAACCGGTACGTACTGTACCGATTCAAAATCGGTAAGATATTTTCAATTTTGATATCGGTTTTAAATATCAGTTGATACCGGTTGATTTCGGTTGTATCGGCCGGTATTGACCGATATTGAAATTTTAAAAATTTTGGAAATTTTTTGCAAAATTTTCAAAATCTCCCTCCCTCCTTCCCTCATTTTTGTTTTTAAAATAATAATAAATATTTTATTACTAATAATAATTATAAATTAAATAAAATTTAAAAATAAAATATTTTTATTTTAATTACTAATAATTTTTATTTAAATTTATTTTAATATTTTATATAATATTTATT
>JANTNU010000235.1:46895849-46907909 GCA_024752395.1 Erythroxylum havanense
TTCTCATCTTTTAGTTTTGGTCATTATCTGAATTTGATTTCTTAAATTTGGAAGAGAAATTAAAGGGAATAGAAGAAAACTAATGCAGAATCCTCCGCTATAATAGTAAAACAAAGGGTGAAAGCAAAAACAGCTTTTTGGCTTTACATTGAAACTACAACTGAAGCAAAAAGCTTCGAGAAAGAGATGGCTAGCGATGGCAGAGAAGAGAGAAGAAGAAGAATCATGGAGAGAGGGTCCGATCGCATTGCATTGATCACCGGTCAAATCCGAACACTTGATGCATCATCGCCGCCACCATCATCAACCCATAGTCATGATCAAACAACCACTGAATTTTACCCATCCAAGAACGATCGCTCCCTGAAATCTGGTAATTAAATATATTCTTCCCAACCTGTTTCATTTATAAGTGATGAATTATTAGCATGAATACCGTTGCTAGTCTATAGGAATTAGTTCTGCAAGTGATTACCTTCATTTTCCTTATCTTTTGTTTGATGAGGAAAGGAATTGCAGATGATGATGATTCTGGATCCAAATTGGTGAAGGACAATGGTGATAACTTGGACAATGCGAACCAGATTGAAACTCATTCGAGCAGCAATGTGACGAACGCAAACACCATAAGCGATTCTCCTGTTTCCAACATGATGAAAAACATACAGGCATCATCATCATCTGAGGCACATAACCGTCACAAAAAGATTTTCTGTTCCAAGCATATAAACTCCTGCATCATTGCATCCGAGAAAACTCGGGCCACTTGTTCTCTTACCCTTGCGTTGATAGTGCTTGTCTCTTACTTGGATGATTCTTTGCTTGGAATCAACATATTGAGTTCTGAGAGCATGATAGTCTCCAGACCAATTTACATACTTCTGCTTACGGATGCAACAATTGTGGTTGGTCGAATGTTTGTGGAACGAGCAAGTAATGCCTCCAAGGAGGATGTTCCTGATGATGGAGGAATGTTAAAGAAGGAAGATCCAAACAACTGGACTGATGCTGTTAAACTGTTGGAGAGAGGATTGGTAGTGTACCAGGCTGCTCGCGGGATCTTCATTGACTGCAGTATTTACTTAGTTGTGGTTATCTGTGGCCTCTCTCTAATCTGAATTCACCATCAGTTTACTTGTAGTATGAGTCATTTTAGTTCCAGATTATATTACAAATAAGAAAGGAATAATTGTGGTAGAAGAGTCCGATCACAAACTCTGATATCGATTACGATTACATTTCAAATAGAAGTCTTTTCTCTATTTGACAAGTTCACATGAAAAGAGGAAATGATTGATTCAAATAGATTGATGTGAGTGGTTCAGCACTCTCGTCTCTTAATTAGAGGTCTTGAGTTCGAGTCCTAAGAATGGAGAAATCTGTTTGGCCAACACTTTACTCCTTACGGGCTGATCTAATGCGAGCGGGGATTAGTCTGAGAGTGGATGACTTAAAGGTGTCTTCTCATAATTAGGACCCTCCTAAAACACCTCGTGGGCTAACAAAAAAAAAAGAAGGAAATGATGGATCTCTTACCCCACCAACTTGGCCCGAATCATAAGAGTCGGTTTGAGGTTTGAGGCGTTCAAAACGTTACCTTGAACAAATTTACACAATATTTTAAAAATAAAGTTAAACCTATAAAATATGAATTTTAAGATTTAAAAAATTCAATCTCTATTTAACTGTCATAAAATTTACTAAAATTAAATAAATTAAAAGAATTTAAAATATGATTGGAAGAAATTGTCCTTATTAACCAGAAAAATTGAAATTTAATTAAATTATTAAATAAAAATTAATTGATTTATTTTAAACTATAAAAACTTATTAGTTTATGAAAATTGATCGATTAATTAATAAATCGGTCAATTTTTAACAACAAGAATTATTAAAATAAATCAAATCAAAAAATTGAAAATCAAACTGAAAAATTGGACAATTCAATATTTTTATAATTAAATCAGTTAAATTTTTTTATCATTAAATTTACGTTGTATTGTAAATGCAAAATATAATATTGAAAAATTTACATTAAATTGAAAAAATCTTAAAAATTAGACATTTTTTAATACATTTTCTCTAAAAATGATCAAAACCAACTAATTCAACAATATTTACTCCTTATTCTTCCTGTCATAAACCAACTAATTTGGTAGCGTGTAGTTATTCATCCTATAATAAATTGCTTATTGTGAAGTTTTCAAGTGTTAATTTATAAAAATTGTCCGATTAATTAATAATTAATCAGTTTTCAATAACAAAAATTATTAAAATAAATCAAATTAAAAAATTAAAAATCAAAATGAAAAATTGGACAGTTTAATGCTTTTATGGTTAAATCGGTCTAATTTTTTCATCATTGAATTTATGTTATATTGTAAACGCAGAATATAATATTGAAAAATTTTTACGTTAAATTGAAAAAAGTCTTAAAAATTTGACACTTTTTAATACATTTTCTCTAAAAAATGATCAAAACCAACTAATTCAATAATATTTACTCCTTATTCTTCCTGTCATAAACCAACTAATTTGGTAGCTTTAGTCATTCATCCTATAATAAATTGCTTATTTCAAGTGTTATTTAGCTTCTGGTTAAATCTTTATTTGTATTAGTTATTTTATAATTTGGGAAGTTGTAAAATCATTAAAAGGGTCACTCCTGTTAAGTGATCTATCTAACGATAGAAACTCCTTATATGTTGGGGAATTAGTAATCAGAAGAACAATATTTCAACTTCTGCTTACCCTGATGGAACTCAGTTCAACCAACCAAAGCTGTTTTATAACAAAACTTGCAGCGGCCGTTACAAGCAGCAGCAGTACGCTGCCTAAAAGGCATATGCAAAGCCACCGTTCTTTACATACCTGCTTATTAAAACAAGAACATGCAGTTCTACAAAACATATTTACATAGAAAGTGACTAGACATGTGAAGCAAGATATATGACAGGAAATATTCACATGACAATAAGGAGTGGACCAGTCCCACCTTCCTTGTAGGCATCAGGAACGCTGGAGTAGCAATAAATGCTATTCGACATCTCCCAGCTCCAGTCCTGCTTCCGATGAACATTCATCCGCGGCCATCGATTAACCCTCACATAATGCTCCCTAATACTTCCCTCACCATCATAGCTAGTTATAACTGAATAGCAGCACTCATGACCACTCCATATCTTGTCACCAGGATCTGCAGTTAGGCTACCATCTGGATGGAAGTAGCGACGCATAACAGGACCAGTGCCTTTCCAATAAGGATCGAGATCTTGCCAATATTCTGGAGCTGCCTGAGGCCAAATTATATTTTAAGACAATGTTGTAACAGTTTGTCTCCATAACAAAGAGTGTGTAACTATTAAAACTACACAAGTAGACATTGGTAGCAAGTCACGGTGGACTTATTTGTAGCCAGAGTTTGGTGGAAGTGTATTTTATGGACCTTATGAGGAAGAAACATACCTTGGTAAAATGAAACTCCCAAACATGATCACAGAGATCATCCCTCATGATACGATTCTGAACAAGAACATTGAAAAGAAAACATCAGCTTCATTAGTACGTCCAAAGATTAGGCAATCAATAAGGAATTTTTATCTTAAGAGGTTTCTTGCACTCACGCGTTTGCCATCCATAACAGAAAATGAATAAGCAGCCAACTTTGATATTCCCTGGGCTTGTGAAAAGCGAGGTAAGTGTGCCTTCCCATCCCACAATTCTTCGCACTGAAAAAGGGCAAGCAGCAGGTAGATGTCAATTCTCAAAGAGCAAAGAAAAACAAGCAAAATTGCACATAAAAGAAACGCAGGATAGCTATTAACGAAAAGCAGTGTCATTTTCCAACACAAGGTTCTTTGTGCAATTTTTTTATCCACAACTCAACATATACAGCTTTAACTTGATATGGTTTTTAAATTATATACACCAAAGCTAATAACTAAGTAGAAGTTAACCCAACAATGGGTAACGAAGTTTTAGACCAACCAAGAAATCCTTCTCATAATGGCACATTCATGGACTCATACAACCAAAAAGAAACAAAACAGAAAAGGAAGAGACAGATACTAGCATTTACCATTGGCCAATTGCTATTCTAGTATTTCTACACAATTACATGAAGAATCTGGGTAACCATACGGATTTGGCAAACCAAAGAACTAGAGCTGAGTTCAACTTCATTAATTTCTCCTTTCTTTACACTTTCTGTTTTAAATCCCTTTGGATGGTCAGAGTGCCTGCTTGGGGTTTCAGATGGGATGGGAGAGGAATATACTGAGGCACGTGAATTCTAGCTAAATTATTCAACATTGGCAAACGTACAAAGAAATCCTGACCCTAACCTCTTAATAATGAACTTAATCAAGATGTGTCACCTTGGCCTCCACTGAGATGTTTTAAACATTCCTTTTCAGTTTAAAGTATAGTTCAATCCTTATACTCATTCTTGTCTTTTATCCTAATTATTGATGTTCCAAAGACTAATTATCATACCTTGTTTTTTGTGCAATAGGGTACCAGACAAGATCTATATTTTGTTTTTATAATGTTATTGCACCTAATCTAGGCCAATAAGTTTAATTTTCTTGATTATAACGTCATAAAGGTTCCTGGCATATAGATACCAAAAACAGGCTCATGGTGTAGTGCATCATACACCGAATGCAGCAAAATACATGCTAAGTTTAAACAAACCACAAATTGAGAACTCCACTTTTGACAAGACTGAATAGGAAAACCAGAACTGAAGTTCTGTATTTTTATTCCTTGACTGATACATTTTAAATAGGAAAAATACAACCAGTATAGAATCAGTATCCTAACTACTTATCTCTACTAACCTGCAGCACCCTAACTACTCAGGTGCTGATTTATATTATCCTAAATCTAGGATAAGATTTTCCTATTTTATTGGAATCATTATCTACTAGATATCAGCTTTCTTAATTAAGTATGAAGCAATCAAAACAACCTCACCCCAAAGGTATTTTGGTGCATTCATTGCAAACATAATGGCCCAAGAGACTTCCAGTAAATGTTTATTTTTCCTCTCAGCAATGTCATTTTGTTGAGGGGTGTTAACACACGTAGATTGGTGAACAATGCCTTTAAACTTAAGAAATTTTCCAAGGACTTCATTAAAAAACTTGGTACCATTGTCAGAGTGAAGTATACCAATGTGTGTGTAAGACTGAGTTTTAATCATGGTGTAAAAATTTTAAAAGATTTGAGCAACTTCAGATTTTTCACGCATCAAATAGACCCGACATAATCGACTATGATCATCGATAAAAGTTACAGACCATTTTTTTCCAAAAAGAGTTTTAACATGGAATGGACCCCAAACATCACTATGAATTAAGTAAAATGGTTTAGAGGGTTGATACGGTTTTGTAGGGTAAATAGTCTTATGACTTTTGGATAAAATGCAATACTCGCAATGAAGTTTTGAACAATCCGTAGATTTAAACAAATGAGGTAACAGTCTTTTGAGATATGAGAAATTATGATGTCCTAATCTATTATGCCAAAGCAAAATCTATTCTTTAGTAGGGGTAGAACAATTAGAGTCACGGGCTAGTTTGTTCACAAATAGCAGGCTACAAGCTAGTTTTGGAACATGAAGAATAGATTTAAGGCAAATATTGGAGGACAGAGTTATTGAACCTTTTCCAGCTCTAGCATAAAATGATCCACTTACTTTATGGATTTTTTCATGGCCAGAACAAAGGACATAACTATGAAATAAATTAGAAGAAGTGGTCATATGGTCATATGCTCCTGAATCAACGATCCAAGAAGCGGAATTGTATGGAAAGAAACATGATAAGGCATTAAAATCACTACTAGTTTGCACAACAGAAGCACTAGGGGCACTTGAGGATTCAGATTTGAGTTTCAGTAGCTTCAGGATGTAATTAATCTGCTCTTGAGAGAACTATCTAGCATTTACCTCATGGGCTGATGGAATTTTACTCGATTCATAGTGAATTGAATGAGTTTTATTAAATTTTCCTTCATACGATCCGCTTCCAATTTGTAGGCTTTCCATGGAGTTTCCAGCATGTTTCACGGGTATGACGAGCTTTATTGCAATAGTCACACCAAACCCGTGACTTTTCCTCGGTCTTCTTAGTACAGCTAGTAGCATTCCCATGAACTAAGGCTGTGTTTTCAATAGCAGGTGTAGGAGTTCGTTTGCCAAGCATCACAAACCGTCTACTCTCTTCCCGTCGAACTTCTGCAAAGACTTCCCCAATGAATGGAAGTGGTTGTTTTCCAATAATCCTGCCTCTAACCTCATCAAACTCAACATTATTTCCAATTAAGAATTTAAAAATTCGGTTATTCTCTATTATTTTCTGAAAATAGTTACAGTCATTAGGGGATTTCCATTCATAGTCATTCAACAAATCTAAGTCTTGCCACAAACGTTTCAGAGAATTCAAGTACTTAGTAACATTGTCCTCACCTTGGCGGATCTCACCCAATTTGAGAGTTAGTTCATACACTTGGGACTGGTTTCCGAATCATAATACATCTGATTCACGTTGTTCCATAGCTCCTTAGCTGTGGGGTAACACATATAGTTGAAGCTAAAATCCTCCTCAATAGAATTTAACAGCCACGTCATAACCATAGAATTTTAGCATCCCATATTCCGTGTGTAGGATCATCAACCGTAGGTTCCTTCTTGTCAACAGTCAAAATATCCAATCTTGCCTCTACCATGGATGTACATTCTAACCGATTGGGACCAGTGAAGAAAATTCTCTCCATTCAATCATATAGTAGTGATCTAAATGGAAGGGGAATCTAAGATAGTATTATGAAGAGGAGGTGCTTGAACAGATGGATAAGAGGATTCAGCAATGTCGAACATGGTTGACATAGATGGGTAGGATTAGAGACAATAGGTAGCGGCTAGGGTTTAGGACTGTTCAGGTATATCTCTGATACCAGGCAGAAATTCTAAACAGATGTATATTATTCTCTATTGCTCAGTCAATACATAGGTGCAAGTATATATAGAAATAAAGAGGGCTATTCTAGGAAACTAACAGTTGTACATAATATCCTAATTGATTTGATTTGGTAACTTTTAGGAGTCAATAATATCTAGGAGATATCCAACTGAATATTTCCCAACACCTGGTTTCTTTTTCCAATTAGTTGATTTTCTGTTTAGATTCTAGCAACTTTCCCTAGTATGCCACGATTTTTTACAATGGTCACCCCAAGGGTTCTGTTTTTCACTACATTTCTCTCTTTCATAGTCAGCTCCTCGAATCACAAGAGCTAAACCTTCATCCTCTATTATGGTTTCAGCAGCATTCTTTAACATCACTTGTCTTCTTGCTTCTTCTCTCCGTAGAAGACTTCCCTTATGGTCGGTAGAGGATTTCTCCCTAAAGTACGACCTCTAACTTCATCCAAGTTTCTATGCAATATGGCCAGAAAGACAAATATGCATCCTTTTTCAACTTTCCTCTTCAACTGAGCACTATCATTTGGATTTACCCAACTTTCTTCATCAAACAAATCTAATTCTTGCCATACAGACACCATTTCATTATAATATGGCGTTGCATTCCTCTCAACCTAGCTACATTTTCCATATTTTGGCGTAAAATTCAAATAATTATGAGTGTTTGTCCAAATCTGAATATATTTCCTTAATTGTGTCCCAAACATCACGAGCTGTCGGCATGAACACAAAGGGCTTCCCAAAAGCTAGTTCCATAGAATTGATTAATCAGGCAATAACCATTGAGTTTTCTGAATGCTACTGCTGATATCAAGGGTTATTTGCAGCTGGTTGTTCGACCTCACCATTTAAGACCATTCAAGGTAGTTTTTTCCATTCAGCTTATG
Source organism: Erythroxylum havanense (assembly GCA_024752395.1). Classification (NCBI taxonomy): domain Eukaryota; kingdom Viridiplantae; phylum Streptophyta; class Magnoliopsida; order Malpighiales; family Erythroxylaceae; genus Erythroxylum; species Erythroxylum havanense. The sequence continues at coordinate 46,903,725 of JANTNU010000235.1, forward strand.
AATGGTAATTTGGAGAGAGTTTTTCGACATACAAATCAGCGCAGGCATGTTATTTCCTCTTACTGAAATCGCCCCGCTATTGTTATATGAATAAGTTGAACCAGAACCCACCCATGGTTGTTTTGAAATTCATGATCTAATTCGAAAGCTCTGATGCTAAGTTGACATAACTGAATAGGAAAACCAGAACTGAATAGGGAAATCTGAAATGAAGTTTTGAACTTTTATTCTTTGACTAATAAATCTCAAATAGGAAAAATATAGTCAATATAGAATCAGTATCCTAAATAATTATCTCTACCAAACTACTTAGGTGCTGACTTATCTTATCCTGAATCTAGGGTAAAATTTTCCTATTTTATTGGAATCATTATCTATTAGATATCAACTTTTTTAATTTACCAACATCCACGAATAATTATGACAAAATATAGAAGTATCCCAATGTAATGAGTTAAAAACCAAGTCTGCCTTTGATTACTATAAACTAGGTACCTTTTACAATCTATAAGCAAAAGCATAAACTAACCCCTATATCAGGTGCAAAAAGCATCTCAAGCAAACATCGACTAGCATGGCACCTCTATTCATATCATCGACAAGGGATGGAAATTAACTGCTCCTTAATTAGCTCCACCAGGATGCAGTTCATATATTCCCAAGATTAACTAATATTACTTGCACGAGCTAAATCAAGCTGGACACGCATCAATGTATCAAGTACATAAATAAGGTTATTGGGCCTTTAACCAAGCAAACTACACAAAATAAACAGAACTAATAGTCCTACAAGAATCGTGATTAAATGATACTTGTGATTTTTTCAGAATAATCTTGTGTTATTGATGTAGTTCTAGAGTTTAGTTTAACAGTGTTATTGTTTTAGATCATCTATATAAAACAAAACATTTGCTTGCATCAATTTTTGTGAATAGTACATATCAGGAATGAATTGATTATTATTAGAACACCATATCAACAATTTTATGAAATTGCATTATACTATATTGACAAGTGCATCAACACCAACACTTATTAATAACAGATGCCTCCAGGACATACTGCAATAAATCGAATAGGAAATCAACAATTCGTACTCCAGCTGTCCAAGCAGGACAATCTGTAATCCTAGGTTAAACAACTAATTTTAACAGGTAAAGCTAAGATCATGTATTGTTATGGACTATCGATAGCTTCAGAACATAGATTATACCCTGATAACCACATAAAGTGCGCATGCAAAGGTAAAGTCTTCTCTCAAAGTTCAAACCCGATGAAGCCTTGAAAACAATTAATAATTAAGCACGCACTACGACTGCTAATGCCTCATAATAGATCCACACAACAAATAGGTAACTTCAAGTTGATTAAGCATCACTAAACGAGCACATCGAAAACCACTCACTAATGCCAAATTAAGAAACCAAAACAGTCTCATCCCTGTAAAAGACAGAGCCCTAAATAATAACTTTTTTATGGAATGATCGAGAGTATAGAAAATCCCCAAATTCCAAGCAAAATAATAGAACAACAAAATATATCAGTGAATCAAGCAAGCTACCAAACTCTGAAAATCACCTAAACAATCTGGGAACTCTAGAACACAATGAAACCAGAGAAAATTAAGAAAAGAAAAACCTTGGAAGCCCAAAGAGTGTCACTAGAAGCCACGCCGTGCCAAGCGCGACAGACGACAAGGGATATTGCCACGCTGCGTGCGTCAAGGTTCCCCAGTATCTTCAACATCAGGTCCCTCCCAAGCATCTCCAGTGGATCCCGTCGACATACACCACCGCCATCTTGACCACTAGCTTGACCTTCGTCAGCTTCATCTTCCTCCTTGCTCCTCCTTTTCCTCTTCTTCCAACTCCTCTTCAACTCAGATCCAACGCCGCACATCCTAAGAAACGTCTCAAGGTCCATAGTTACCCCCTCGGGCTCCGAGAACTCCTGCGTCATCGGAGAAGATGACGGTGAAGAGGCGTTGACAGATTCGGTCATTGCCAGTAGGACTAATTGAGCACTCCTCCCGTTAACAGTGTGGCGTATATGTCGTTTAACTCTAAGAGAAGCACACGATACGGGCAGAGTGAGTGATGAATAAAATAAAATGGCATAGGTCTAGGTTGACGTGTACTGATTGTGGTAGCAGCATGTATATTACGTGGCCTCTGGACTCACGTCCATTTCGGCATTTCCTCTCTGCAAGTGCTTCACCGAGGGTTTTCCTTTTTATTTTTTATTTCCTTCAGTCACACCTCAGATTTTCCATTCATTTTTTCAATTAATAAAGTTATTAATTATGATTAGACAACTAATTTTAATGTTTAATTTTTTCTTAAACATTCATACTTAAATTAGATACTATTAATAAAAGTAACACTTTAGTAAAATTTATGCATCTACATATTTAATTAGAAAAATGGGGATTATTAATTTTACTTGCATTAAATTTTTAGTCTAATAATTTAATTATATTTATTTTAAATTTAATTATCACATTTATTTAATTAGACAATTATGCATTTGATTAAATAAAATAATATTTATATTATGTTAAATACTTATATATCATAAGAGATCGGGTCCGAAATCGTGTAGTGAGAGAAAGACTACAGGTGGTTAGTATTACTGATAAGTTAAGAGAGACTAGGCTTAGATAGTTTGAGCATGTTCGTAGAATGTCATCTGATGTTTTGGTACGCAGGGCTGAGAAAATAAATCTCACTAGCTACAAGAGGAGGAGAGGGAGACCTTACAAGAACTGGAGGAAAGTAATCAGAAATGATATGTCCGAATTGGCCATTACTGATGTTGTGGCTAGGAATAGGACGGTCTGGCATGACCGGATCAGGGTACACAACAACCTTGAAAGTCCTCGGGCCTAACCTCTAAAATACAAGCTATCGACCGACAGCTTTAGTCACAAATTTCTGACGCATAGATGCAAGATGTTTCTCTCTAACACCGTAGGGTGGTCTTACCCGCCAGATCTCGCAGTGTAGACCCCTCGCGTAACAAGCTGCAAGAGGGGCCGATCTTCAACAACTAGTCAGGTACTAGCCGATCTAGCCTCCTTCAAGTATTTTCTTTACTTATTATTTATAAATTTATTTACTAATAGTGGTGGAGTGCCAAGCGTATTAATTTATTTACTCTTTTCTTCAGCATCAACCCCCTTTGTAAATTCTACTTTTGAAATTTATTTACTGACTGTTGTCGAGTGCCCCGCGGACTCTTTTAATCCTTTATTCAGCATCCACTCCCCTTTTGTACTTTTTGCATGTGGGTCTCAAGGAAACAGCCTCTCTACATTGTAGGGTAAGGCTGCGTACTATCAAACCTCAAAAAACTCTGCTTTAATGCGGGACTTAAAACTGAGTGTGATGATGATAATGACTTATATATCTTATGAGTGTAGAGGTATTGATATGAAAATATTAAATTTCTTATTCGATGATAATATCGTAATTATACTCTTTTTAAAATATTTTATGAAATTTAATTAAAGAAATATAGAAAACTCCAATTATATATAATTATTGTTTTTAATAATTTAATTTAGTTTCAATAGATTTACAATTCGGATCGATTTTCTTAAAATATTAAAATATTAAGATTATTTATATGTATTTTAAAAATTAAAAATTCAAAGAATTAATAATTATTTTTAATTTAATTTCTTATCTAATTTAATTATCATTTTTAGATTCGAGAAGATGGATTTTCAATTTCTTACCTAGAATTTTTTAATTTCATTTTAATAAAATTATTAAAATATATTTAAGAACACTTGATGGTGATTAAGTACCAACCCCTAATGTTGAGCACTCCCAGAATCCTTTACAACGTATAAGAGGTCCGATGACTACATTAAGAGCCAAGTAGGGATGGCAATGGGTAGGGTTCGGTTTGGGTTTTACTCTACCCATATCCATATCCATTTTTTATGACTTACTCATATCCATATCCATCGATTTTACGATTTACTACCCATATCCAAATTTATTGGGTTGTTCGGATTTTTGGATATCCATCGGGTTGTATAACACATAAAAATATAACTTCTAAATAAAAAATATAAAGAGTAGATTTTTGCGAACGCTCTAAATCAAAATAACTTTAATAATAATAAGTCAAGATTTTGATTTGTATGTATTAAAAAATCATAAAATTGGAATAATA
>JANTNU010000235.1:46911536-46923114 GCA_024752395.1 Erythroxylum havanense
AATCTAATCGGGAATATGTCATATATGCGTGTACGTACAATTACCAATTTACGAATTACCAAGTATGTTTCTATATATGCACATGTCAAATACGAATGCAAGGAACTGCACACATCCCATTAGTAACGGGATGTTACAAGCAAAATGGGAAAAAATAGAATGTTAAGAGATAACAAAAGGAGAGCTATGAGTGACGATAAAAGGAGAGTTGAGAGTGAGTGTAAAGAGAAAAATATGAGAGTCATTTCTTTTGCAAAAAAGAGTGAGATTAAGAGAGAAATTTTGGAGAGGCAAGAACAACTTGTACTTTGGTACAAGGATGTTCAGTTATCTACTAATGATCTTAACCCTTCTTGCCTATATTGTTTTGTTATTATTACAAGAGTTTGGGGATTTATATCCCGAAGAGTTCCTACGTGGGTTACCACTTATAAGGGAATTGAGCATAAGATTGATTTTGTCCTAGAATCATCAATTCCTAATAGGCCAACCTATATGACTAATACTAACGAATCTAAGGAGATCCAATGGCAAGTTGATGAGTTGGTTTTGAAAGGGCGCGTGAGAGAGAGCTTAAGTTAGTGTTCAAGTCTAGTGATCTTAGTCTTAAAGAAGGTTGAAACGTGGCATATGTGCAACGATTATAGAGACGTTAACAAAATCACTAAAAAGTATAAATATCTCATTCCTAGATTAGTTGATATGCTTGATGAGTTGCATAGTTCTTGTATGTTTTCAAAATTTGATTTGAAAAATGGTTACCATCAAATAAGAATGATCGAAGGTCATGAATGAAAAATTTCCTTTTAAAAAAAATTGGTTTATATGAATGGTTGGTTATGCATTTTAGTTATACTAATGCACCAAGCACTTTTATGATACTGATAAACCAAATTTTGCGTGCTTTTATTGGAAAGTTTGTTATATTTTATTTTAATGATATTCTGGTTTATAGTAAGAGCATAGATGATTGGTGCATATGCTTGCTATAGTTTTGTAGCAAGCATAGATGATTGGTGCATATGACTAGTTTATATTCTGGTTTATAGTAAGAGCATTTGCTTGCTATAATTGGTGCATTGAGAAAGCCTAAGTTGTTTGCTAATATAAAGAAGTGTTCATTTTACATGGAGTCTTTAGTTTTTTTAGGGTATGTTGTGAGCTCGTAAGGTATTAATGTAGATGAGGAAAAGGTTCGGGCAATTAAAGAGTGCCTGCACCAAGAAATGCAAATGAATTTAGGATTTTTCATAGTTTAGCAAGTTTCTTTAGGAGGTTAGTTAAGGACTTTAATTATATAGTTACACCTCTAATGAAATTGTTAAGAAGAATGTAGTGTTTAAGGAGGGTGAAGGATAAGAGAGAGCACTTAATATATTGAAAAATTAAATTAACTAATACATCTTTGCTTGCTTTACCTGATTTTAATAAATCTTTTAAAATTGAATATGACACATCAAGAATTAGTATAGAAGCTATTTTGTTATAGGAATCTAAGTTAATTACGTACTTCAATGAGAATCTTAGCAGAGCAATGTTAAACTACCTTATATATGATAAGGAGTTGTATGCATTGGTGAGAGCATTGCAGACTTAGCAACAGTAATTATGGCCAAGGGAGTTCATAATACATTCAAATCATGAGAGTCTCAAATTTATGAAATTACAAGTGAAACTTAACAAGCAACATACTAAATGGATGGAGTTTATAGATACATTCGCTTATGTGATTAAGCACAAGCAAGGTAAAGAAAAAGTTGTTACAAATGCGTTATTACGAAAGTATGCATTACTTAATACTTTGTAAGCTAAACTGATTAGGTTTCAGATGATTACAGACTTATTTACTAATGATGTCGATTTTCACCAAGTATGGGATGTGTGTAATAAGGGTGCTTATAATGAATATTTTAGGCATGATGATTATTTGTTCAAAAAAGATAAATTGTGTGTGCCTGATTGTTTATTGCATGAATCGCTTAAAAGAGAGACTTATGGTGGTGGTCTAATAGGTCATTTTGATATGAGTAAGACTTTAAATGTTTCGCATGTGCATTTTTATTACCCTTATATAAACTTTAATGTGTAATGATAAATGCATCACATGTAGAAAAGCAAAGTTTGAATTCAAACCGCTTGGGTTATACAAACCATTATATGTACCTAATGAACCTTGGACCGATATATTGATGGATTTTATGTTGGGTTTGCCTAAGTCACAATTTGGTCAGGATAGCATATTTGTTGTCGTCGATAGATTTAGTAAATTGACACATTTTATTGCATGTTCCAAAGTGAACGACACAACATATATATCTTATTTGTTATTTGGAGGAATAGTACGATTGCATTGACTACATAGGACTATAGTAAGTGAATGAGAGGTTAATTTCCTTAGTCATTTTGGTGTATTTTATAGTCTAAACTAGGAACTAAATTATTGTTTTCTATTGTTGCACATCCTCAAACGAATGGTCAAACTAAAGTAGATAATAGGACACTTACTATAATTTGTGTGTTATTATCTAAAAGAACTTAAAATGTTGGGAGAAATGTTTTCCTCATATTGAACTTGCCTATAATGATTGTGTGCATGCTACTACTGATGATTCTCCATTTGAAGTTGTTTATGGTTTAAGTTGTTTATGCTTTTAATCCCTTAACTCCTTTAGATATTTTATCTTTACCTATTTCTGAGCGTGGGAACTTAGATGGTAAGAAGAAAGTTGCGTTTGTTAAGGATTTGCATGCTAAATTTTGAGCTAACATTGAGAGAAGGAATGAGTAGTATGCAAGGCAAGCAAACAAAGGCAAGTTAAGGTTTCTTTTGAACCTGGTAATTGGGTTTGGGTGCACTTTAGGAAAGAGTGATTTTCTGAGTAAAGAAAGTCTAAGTTGCAGTCAAGAGGAGATGGACCTTTTCGAGTTTTAGTGCTACTTTTAATGTTGCTAATCGAATCCTTTCGAGAAAGGAGGGAATGAAAGAGATCAAGTACTAGCCCCTAATGTTGAGCACTTTCGAGATCTTTTGTAAGGCATAGCAGGTCCAATAACAAGATCGAGAGTTAAAAGAATAAAGGAAGTTTTACTAACACTTGTATCCAAGATCAAGAGCATATCAAAGTTGAATTAATTGGAGTTTCAAAATAGTCAATATTTTGCATTGCTTTGAGTGAAGTCCAACAAGTGCAAGCTCACTAAGTGCATGTCTAACATCAATTAAAGTGTTAAAACTCTAGAACGTCCAGAATTCAAAGAAGTCCATAATTGCTCAACATTTCCAATATTGTTTCAACATTTATTTGAGTCAATAATTTAGTTATATTAGGAGTCAAATATTTATTCTGCTTATTATTTTGGATTTCCTATTTTAGTAAAGCAAATAAGTCAAATAGATATTAATATGATCCCTATTAATAGCTAATTGATTCTTTTTCCTATTTTTGGTTAGAGTTATTAGTTGTTAAAATGGACAAGGATAATATGATTCCTTTTCCTATTAAGATTCCCATTGTGTCATTTGGTTTATTAGGTCTATATGAAAAGTTGTTCTTTATTTTGTTATTGAGACATAAATTAGTAAAAATTTTGTGCTTCTTTAATTGTGAAGAGCCTTGTTCTTAGTTCTTTACCTAAGAACTCAATCTGACCTTATTAGAAAAAGTCGTTGTGATTAACATATGATTTTAGTTCTAATTGGCATTGTTTAGTTGGGGCTGGACTTTTATTCATTATAAATTCAGTTCTATACAATAGATTTGTATATGGTTTAGTTGAAAACTCATTCTGCAATACAATTATTGGGTTTCTATCATGTGATTTTATTTTTTTTTGGTCTTAAGCATTGTTTGCTTAAGGTTCTTATCACTTTTTTTTTAGTTTTCTCTTAATTTTCCGTTTTCAAGACTTGTCTCTTTAGCCATTATCCCAATCTCATCACCGTAATATCACAATTTTCTATTTTCTTTAAACAAATAAATTATATTACATTCTTTTTTCCTTTTCCTTAGCTACGTGCTTTCTCATGCATCATAAATATTACAAAATAAAATAATAAGAAGATCCGAGTAAACGGAGTCTAAGTTTTCTGTCTCATTTTATAGTATTTTATTATATCTAATAAATCTTAGCTATTTATTTATATGATCTGTATGAGTCGCGTATAAATAAATACGGGTCCTTCATAAATAAATAACTAATATTCATAAGATAAAATAAGACATCATAAAATTAGATAGAAGGTCCTGTCTCATTCCCATACACGAACACAGCATAAGCACACAAAACAAAAGTTGCTGCTGTTACATGGACTTTATTAACATGAATGCTCGTCATAAGATTCTCAACTCTCTCTGTTCAAAGTCAGTCACACAGTTCCTACTATCATTTCTCTCCGACGTTTAAGGGCGGCCACCATTTTCTCACGATCTGGAAGATTATCTTTGAAAACTGAGGCTTCCTTGAAATTCCTGATCCATGAGCTCAAACGAGGGAATTTGTGGGGTTCAAATACCTTCACTCCTCCTACTTGTTCCATCACGTCCAACCAATAAGCAACTCCTCCGTAGGCTATGTCCACCATGCTAATATCATCTCCCATCCAGAACTTCTTCTCTCCTGAAATGTTTTCCTCTATAGTTTGAAGAATTTCCAGGCTTTCCTTCACTGCTTTCTCTTGTTCTTCTCCTTTGGTCCGATAGATTGGCCAGAGAGTCGGACCCTACAATAAATTAAAGAACATTGTTGAATCAACCTGCATCCTTTATTTATACTGTCTGAGGAAGGACCTCAGGACCTACCTTGTCTTCAATAAACTTAATCAAGAATCTTGCTTTAGCTCTCTCGTAAGGATCACTGGGAAGTAAGGGATTGTGTGGCCACGTCTCCTCGATGTACTCGAGAATGATCATGGACTCACATATGGGTTTGCCGCCATGAACAAGCACAGGGATCTTCTTATGTACTGGATTGTACTGAAGAAGCGCAGCACTTTTGTTGGAGAGGTCTTCTTCAATGTACTCGTATGAGATGCCCTTCAGTTTGAGAGCCCATATGACCCTGCAACTATAGGGACTAAGCCATGTTCCAATCAGCTTAACCTCTTCTTCCATATAGAAGTTGTAGGAGTCCGGTTTGCCCAACCTTCCTTTTATAATAAGGGGAAGAGTGGTCAACTATTGCCCGAGGAGCCCAAACTCTATGAAGTTTAATAACCAAAGGTTGAATTCAAACTGATAAAACTCTTAATTAAATCTCCATTCTGAAATTAGGTATACCATACGTCATGCATGATGAATAGCTCAATCATTGATTTCCTGGTGTCAAACTCTTAGCTTCTGGGAAGGTTGGTCAGGCTTGTGGCAAATAAAATTATCTTATCAGAGATCTTCGATCCGTTGAATGTTTGACTTATTTAACTGGGAGTAGTTGCCAAACCTAATTTGTTAGAACCAATTGAAATTAATCGACTCAACTACATGTTTAGCCCAACTCTTAAGACTGAAATTTATGGACTCAACTACGTGTTTAGCTAATCTTGTAACTATAAATTGATGGTCATGTACAGCCATTTGGTGTGCAATATACCATACAAATTCGCCTCTTCTCTTTCACGTGGTATCGGGAGTTCAGATTTTCTGTCCAATTTTATTATGTTTTATTGTGTTCAATAAATCTAAGACATTCATTTATGTGGATCCTACGTAGGCTTCGCATAAATAAACGCGAGTCTCGTATAAATGAATAGTTGAGATTTATGGAACAGAATAAGACACTATAAAATTAGACAGAGGATCTTGTTCCTGATATCGGGGTCTTTTGTGTGGGGCTGTTCGAGATTTGTTGCCATCTATCCCTAATTGTTCTTATTATCTGATTCCACCAACTGTAATTTATTCTCATTTCCTCTGTTAGTGGCTTTAAACTAAAACTAAACCAAGTTGACAGCATTTGTTTGGGACGAGCTACTCCTTTGCTTCTGCTTTTTTGCCAATTCGCTCGATTATCTCTCTCTCTGTGCTGTGGCAGGCCCTAGTCAACTCGTATTGCCTATAGCAGTAGTCCAAAAATAGTTTATGTCTAGTGGTGATCCTCTTTGGCTTGATCATGTCTCTGTTGCCCTTTACACTGCACTCCGAGACCGTTAATATACTTGGCATCTACTTATGATACTCAGACCAGAGTTTGAATCTATTAGCAGTACCCTCTTGCATCTCAACGCATTATCAAACCTTGACACCGTGATTCGGGAATCACTTTCTAAAGAGACTTGTCTCAACACTTTTTATGTAGAAAAAGTAGTACCACCACTGACGTTGTTACGGCTGCTTTATCCCTGAAAATCCAAAAGGATATTGTTTCGCAAAAATCTAGTTTAGCTGCTGTTTCTTTGAACTGTATTTATGGACGCTTAATATAAAGTAACTAAGACAGTAACTACAAATTTTCTAACCTAAATGAAAACTGAAAAATAAAAAAACAAAATAAATAAAAAAACATCCGAAATTTTTTTAACATAATTTGGCACATCTTGTATACGTTTGTGGCATTACAAGAAAAATAGAGTTTAGCAACAGAAATTATCAACAGAATTTGGATTTATTCTGTCGCTAACCTTATTTAACGACAAAATTTACAAACGACAAAATTCGTCGAAGATATGGCCGTAGGTAAATTTACCGACGGAAATTATACCGTCGGTAAATTTACCTACAGAATTACTGACGGTATAAAATAAAAATTTTTCTGTCAGAAAATTACCAACGGAATTGCTATTCCGTCGGTAATTAGCGTCGGAAAAAAATTCCGTCGCAAAATCCAATATTTTACCAACGGAAATTTTTTTCCGTCAGTAAATTTGCTGAAAACTATTTTTTAAAAATTACCTACAAAGTGTTTAGTTTCTGTAGAAGCTACCTTGAAGATAACTTCATTATTTTAAGTAAAAGAATTGAAACAATGAAATTCATACTAAAAAAGAACTGAAAATAAAGAACTGAAATTATTTTTTTAAAAAACAGATGTTTCATCAAACACCTTACATGTATCAGAAATTTATCCCAATATCACAACTAAAATCACGTCTTGTTTATTTTATCATTAATATTTATATCTTAAAGTTATTTTCCAATCATAAAATACACAAATAAACGAAAGTAATAAATACTCAAATTAACTTTAATCCAATATACGAAAAACACAACAGTAATTGCAAAAATACCTCCACCGAAGGACACGATGACAATGGCCGAAGAAGACAACGCTGATGAGCAGAAAAGGAGTCCACAACAGAGAAATGGGCTCTAAGAAAACCAAAGAGGAGACACAGGAAGAAGGAAGAAGAAGAAAGGAAGAAAAAGACACAAGTAGGAAGGAGATGTCGGAATTTAAAAAGAATTTATCGACGAAATTACCGACGAAATTTTCCATAGGTAATTTCAAAAAAATTTATTCCGTCAATAATTCCCGCCTTTTTATCGACAGAACGAAAATTTCCGTTGCTAAATTTATTTACCGACGGAATTTACCTACGAAATTTTCCATAGGTAAACTCAAAATTTTTTATTCGGCCAAAAATTCCCTCCATATTTAGCGACGGTATTTTTCCGTCGCTAATTTTCGTCGCTAATTTTGCCTCGATAAATTCTCTCCAAATTTAGCGACGAATGTTAGTACCGTCGCTTACTCAATTTTGGCGATGAAAATATGCTTTCCGTCGTTAATTTCTAACGGTATATTTTTCGTCGCTAACTTGTAGTGGTTATTGACGCCCATATTTTTCGTCGCTAAACTTCGTCGCTAATTTTGCAGCGACGAATTTCCTCCAAATTTAGCAACGAGTAATAGTACCATTGCTAAATCACTCAATTTTAGCGACGAAAAGCATATTTTCGTCGCTAATTTCCAACAATAATTTTTCCGTTGCTAAGTTTCCATCGCTAATCCATATTTTTCTTGTAGTGTGAGGCTCTTATCCAGCTTAATACTCTCGCTAACGAAAATAGTTTTATACAAGACTTTATTGAGCTAACTCACTCAATCTTTGACGCTATCTTTCGTCCTTACAATCTGTGAAAGCAAATTATACTTAATAGCACGATCGCCTTGTACTAACCTCAATCAAAGATTTTCTCATCAATATTTGATAATAAATGATAAAAATAAAATAACTTAAGTGATAGAAATAATAATGAATATAAACAAAGACAATACTTGAGATTAAAAAAACTCTCCTAAATATGTAATTTCATCAATAAAAGAATGGAAATTTGTCCACTAAGAATGTTGTTGTAGTCTTTCGATATTATCACTGAAACACCTCGCACACAGCAGCAGAAAAATTACCAATAAAGATGAATGATTTGTTGAAAATCACACCATCACCTAAGAACAGCAACTGCAAAGATCACAAAAGCTTGTAGAGTTCTCGTATATCACATATCATAAACAACAACCACCAAAACTACCACATAAAAACTACGATAATGTGCTGCATCGATAATGTGCAGCCCAACATAATCACATAAAAACTAGAAAATTTAGCTACCAAAATGGCACAACCTCAACAACGAAAGCTACACAACAATGTTCATTCAAAGGTCGAAAAGATGTAGCAACAAAGTTGGATAATAATAACGTAAAATCAGTTACAAAATATTATCCAAGATAGCCCTAAAAATTTGAGCTGCCAGTTCACCGTATGTCCTTTGTTCCTCCACCAAAAAATGACACCAATATTGCCCCACACACTACGTGAAACATAGCACAAAGACAGCTGCAAAATAGTTAATAGAATCTCTAATAGTCCAGCTGCCAAGTTACTATGACCCTATTGATTTTCCCCATAAAGTAATAACAAACCAGCCCCAACAAATCACGTCAGTTGTCTAATATAGATTATATCACTAAAGAAATCAACTGCCTTAGATAGTCATTATCTCCAAAATAGGCAGTCAAATAAGAGTCCAAAAATCACCAAACATCTACATCTTATCTTCCTCAAGATATAATGATTTGATTTCAATTAAATCTTACTATAATTAAGATTTTTATCTCAAATAAACATCATCTTTAAAGAGTCCCACATAAAATAGAATATTCATTGTAATAATATTCCTCAAATAATTAAAGATATCAAATTACAAATAATTCCCAAAATATCATCACATAGCTTAACAATCGCCTACTAGTAATTCATCTAGTAGTTTTTTTCTTAGAAAACTCAGTGTCACTATTGCAAGAAATATGATCATCATAAAGCGTCAAACAATAGATGCCTCTAGCTTTGCTCGTAGCCTTCTTCTCAACATGTTATAACTAGTTCTACAATTGTTGCTATTGTCACCAAGGAACCTTATCGTGAAAAACACAACTTCTCCAACTTCTTAAAAATTTTCCCTAGAAGACATTCAACCTCTCCTTCATCAAGTCCATTCTGATTTTGGTATTCCTTCTTCTTCTATTCTATTAGTCATATCAGGTTTAAACTGATGTTACAACTATATGACATCTGATCCATTTTACTTATTTCGCCAGCTTTTTCATCGTTTTCAAATATTGTTCACACAGTTGATACATCCATATTACATGTTAATACTGTAGGTTCTGTCTCTACTTCACATTTGTCATTACCTTAAAATTTTTATGTTCTCATTTGTCATTACCTCAAAATTTAAATGTTCCTAACTTATCCTTAAATCTTATTTCTGTTGTTCAAGAATGTGAAACGGGTCTTAAGTTACATGTTCAACGTCATGGTTGTACTGTTTAGGGTTCATAGAGAGGATAAATTCTTAGGATCGACTGTAAAGTTGGAAGACTTTTTCAGCTCGTTTCACATCTCTAGCTTTAGGCCAGGTCCTTTGATTACTAATGGATGTTTGGGTTCTGTTAGACAGATAAAGTTTGATTGTGTTTTTTGTCAATTATTAGCTAAATTAGCTAAATGTCATGCTTTATCTTTTCCTATCGATGACTATATATCTTTTACATCTTTTGACTTAATTAGTTCACTTTGACATTTAGGGGCCTGCCCCTACAACAAATATAGGTAGACCAAGTTATTTTGTTATTTTTATTGACGATTTCTCTTGTTTTACTTAAATATATCTTAAAACTCAATTTTCCTTTCAAATTAAAACTTTTCGCACTTACAATGTCAAAGATCAATATTATTTATTTTATTTATTTTCCCATCATAGAATTCTTGTTCAACGTTTTTGTCCCAGTACCTCATGATAAAATGGTTGTGTAGGGAGTTAACATAGACAAATCTTAAACAATATTCGGGCTCCACTCATTTCATCCTCTTATCCTGAAAGCTTATGGGAGGGAAGCTACCTTAACATCTATGTGCACTACAAACATAATCCCTTCTCCTGTCATAAATAATCTTTCTCTTCATGAATGTCTTAATAGTAAATCTCTAAACTTTCACACTCTTAAAGCCTTTTTTTTTTGTGTCTGCTTTGTTCTTTTTTAACTTCATGAACATACAAATTAGAACCAAGAGCTCAGTTAGGCTATTTCTTGAGGTATATAATTGAACACAAAGGATATCATTGTTGAGATCCTATTTCTAAACAACTTTGATTATCTTGTCAAGTTACCTTCAGAGAACACAAAATGTTCTTTTTCATATCCATATTTCAAATCTACTCTTCACATTCCTTTTCTATAGACCCTTCCATAGTCAATTTGTTTCCAGATGATTATATCGTAGGACCTCAATCTTCTAAAGGAAGTCTCTGACCTCCTGTCTTAATCCCTTAGGTCTTATTTGGTTAGATGTTAATTAATGAAACGGAATGTAATAGAATGGAAAGGAATGGAATAGTTTATAATGGAATGGAATGGAATGTAATATAGTAAAAAATTGTTTGGGAAGGATGGAAGGGTTTATAAAGTAATGTAGTGAAATATTGTTTAGAAGATGGATGGAATGGAATATAATGTATAATAAATGACTTTTATACCCTTATATTAAAATAGTTGTTGCAGGAGGTTTATTATTTTATTATTAATTATATAAAAATATTAGTATTAATTATTTAATATATTTTATTTTATTTTATGTGATTTATATTAAAAATAATTTATTTATATAAAAATATATACAAACAATTAAATAATACTTTTTTTACATATTTTCTATTTTCATTAATAAATTTTTTATTAATTGTATACAATTTATTATTAATTATATAAAAATATTATTATTAATTATTTAATATTTTATTTTATTCTATTCTATTCTCTGTGATTTATATATAAAAATAATTTATTTTTATTTTCATTTATATGGAAATATATACAAATAATTAAAGAATAATTTTAAATATATTTTCTATTTTTCATTAATAAAAATTTTATTTATTTATTTTAATTATATACAATTTATTATTAATTATATAAAATTATTATTATTAATTATTTAATAAATTTTATTATATTAAATTTTTATTTATATAAAAAATTTATTTATTTATTTTATTTATATAGAAATATATACAAATAAGAATAATTTTTAATATATTTTTATTAATGAAAATAGAAAATATATAAAAATTATTATTTAATT
>JANTNU010000235.1:46925390-46945438 GCA_024752395.1 Erythroxylum havanense
CTTCCTCTCCTCCTCTTATAGTCACTAAGTGTAATGCCCTCACAGCTTCGAACCGGAGCATCGGAGGGCCTCCTCCGTACATGCCCATACCACCGAAGCCTAGTCTCTCTTAACTTGTCTGCAAAACTGGCTACCCGTAGTCTCTCTCTCATCACCTCGTTCCTAACTTTATCTCTTCTAGAAAAACTACACATCCACCTAAACATACGCATTTCTGCAACCAACAACTGTCTTATATATTTGACTATTACCTAAAATCTTCGTATTCATTATATATTTGACTATTACCTAAAAAGTAATGGTCATGTACGACCATTTGGTGTGTAATATACAATACAAGTTTACCTTTCTCTTTCAAAATTAATTTTAATTGGACTAACAAATTCAGCAGTTTGTAATCTTTTGCTCAAGATGAAAAGAACCTGAACGAAATAAAAAGACCAATTTCTTGTCAATAAAAAATCCTTTGACTAACAAGTTCTTATTTCGATCTTTCTTCCAGAAAGAAAAGGTAGTTTGGAACATATTGCTTCAGAGTTCCAATTAATTTGGAGTTGGATTCTTGAACGGAGGCTTAAGGTTGGGAAGGTTCTCTGATAAGATGGGGACTGACTTGAAATTACGTATCCATGCAAGCAAACGAGGGAACTTATGACCTTCAACCAATTTCGTTCCTATTTTGTATTCTATGGCTTCCAATACGTGAGCGATTCCACCAAAGGACAAATCAACCATGTCTATCTTGTCACCACCGAAATATTTCTTCTCCCTCAAGGCATGCTCTTCCAGGGCTTGTAATATTTCCAAGCTCTCCTTTATCACTTGCTGGAGTTCATCACCACCAACCTTCGACATTTTCCACATTATAGGAAGCTGAAAAACCATATACGTACATATTTTAAGGATGTCTCTTCTCTTATAATTGAAAAACATAGTTTTCTGAAATTAATTGGGATACCTTTACGTCGGCAAAATTAAGCCAAAAGCGTGCAACAGCTCTCTCGTAAGGGTCACAAGGCAACAGAGGCTTACAAGGCCATGTCTCTTCAATGTACTCCATGATCACTGTGGACTCGCAGATCGATTTTCCACCGTGTAGGAGCACAGGAATCTTCTTGTGGACAGGGTTGAGTTTAAGCAGCAAATCACTCTTATTGGACAGATCTTCTTCTATGAATTCATATGGTATGCCTTTGAGCCTCAGTGCCCACATCACTCTCCAACTATATGGACTGTACCATGTTCCATGAAGCTTCACTTCTTCCATTTATGGCTGATAATTATTTCAGAGAACTGCAAATTAGACGAGCAATAAGTTACTTATATAGCATTTTGGGTGGGTTCGAAACAGACAAACAAGACGACGATACTATAGAAGCTCAGTTGTGGAAAAGCTATTAATTTATATGCAATTATTTTCCACTTTGAATTAGAATTTTTTTTTAACAAGGATTAAATTACCCAATGTCTCAATCTAGAAGATAAAGACACTCTAAAACAGAAATATAATACATTATTAGGACGGACCAAAGCTTGCAACGTTGTTTACTATGCCTATGAAAAACAGAAAAGAAGAAAACATTTATAATAATAATGACTAAATTACCACGAACATAAATACTTTACATAAGTATTGTTTAGGAAGGGCAACCTTGAAAATCTCGTTCGATACCTTTCTTCTTAGTTTTTATTTATATTTTTAATTTTGAATTTTTATTTTCAAATTCAATAACATACAAATATTTATTTGTTTATTTGTTTATTTTTGTTTTTAATTTTGATTTCAATTTGTTCTAATTTTTATAATTTCTAAAAATCGTAAAAAGTAGTTTTTGTTTCTTATTTCTTCTGTCCTTTTTTCATTATCTAATTTAGATCAACTAAATATATATTTTTATTTATTTACTAATTATTAATAATAATTATACATATTTTAATTTAAGATTTTATATTTAGTTATTTAGGATCATGAATAATTTAATTTAATTTTTATAATTAAATTTAAATATTATTTTTTGAAATAAAATAATTTTAGTTTAATAATTATTAATAAATATAATTTAAATTTAAAGATATATTCAAAAATTTTAATTAAATATGAAGTACTCAAACGGTCAATTCTTTTATATTTTTTTCCTATATTTATTTATATAATGAAAAGGTCATCTTATTCTAAGCTCCAAGTATAAAATCTCTTTTCTCCCACTTTACAACTCGAAACGCACTATAAAACTTAATTTAATAGTTAAAATCAAATATTATCTGTTATTTATTTTAATAAAATATTATTTTACTGATAAAATAATTTTTTAAAATTTTATCTAATGTATAATTATTATTGGTAATAAAATATAACTATATTTATGTTAACATGTTTTTATTTAAAAATAAAAACTAAATAGTACACAAAAACAACATAAGTAAATTAAACAACCCCTAAGATTATAATTATTATAATACTATGTTATGGCTCATGTAATCCTTCATCTAGTATTTTAACTTGATAACTTCTTATTTACCTTTCTATTTCTGCCTTTTTATTCTTCCATTTACTATATTTATATTTGATTATTATAAATGATTCTCTTTGAGTAACATTATTAATTAGATTTTCTTGAATCAAGGAGGTTCCCATATTATATTTTGAAGATGACAAACTATGTTATACTTTGAAGATAACAAACATTAGAACGTTAATTATAGTTTTAAAATTTTGTGTTTTAAAATAAATATATTATTAAAATTCAAAATCTGATAAAAAATGATAAATGAAAGCTCTATGATTTGAGATCAAGGAATCAAAGCTATATGAATAAAAATCGAGATGAGAAACTAATCAAGCCAATCATAGGAGCAATAGAATTAAAGAACACGAGGAATGCTCATATTAAAGCTTGAAGAGAAGTGATTAAATTTCTTGTACATTAGTCTCTTTCTATCTTGACATTTTATGGGCATAAAGTAACCCTTCTAATTCTAGTTATCAAGAGAAAGATATTGTGCTGAAATATGTCATGTCATTTTATTGTTCACAGGTATTTATACAAGTTGAGATAAAACAGAATTTGTTATGTGAATAACAGAAAATGATTCCCTATAGTTATCATGTAATATTTTCTTTTACATTAATATGCCCCCTCAAGTCCAATGGGGTGTCAAAAAAATTGAGACTCATCCAAAAATGAAAGAATTTTTCAGAAACCAAAAGTTTTGTAAAAATATCAACAAACTTATCCTTTGAACTAAGGAAGAATACAGTCAATGACTTGGCTGCCACTCTGTCACGAATAAAATGAAAATCAATATCTATGTATTTAGTCCGAGAGTAGTAAATTAAGTTGGTAGCGCGATAAGTGGCACCAATATTGTCAAACCAAAGAGTGGGAGCATCAAAAAGGGGAACCATCAACTCACAAAGCATTGTTTGTAACCAAATAGTCTCCACTGTTGCAGTGGCAAGAGAGTTGCACTTAGCTTTAGTATTTGAGCATGCCACGATATTCTGCTTCTTGAAACGCGATGAAATCAAGAGGGTGCCAAAAAATATGCAATATCCACCAGTTGATCTTTGATCATCAGGGAAACCCGCCTAATTGGCATCAGAATATGTGTCAAGAGTTAAGGTAGTTTTAAAAGGAAAGAAGAGGCCATGGTTGAGGGTTTCCCTTAGGTACCTCAAAATTCGTTTAACAACACTCCAATGAGAGACTTTTAGATTATGCATAAATTGGTAAACCTTATTTACTAAAAGACTAATGTCCGGTCATGTATGAGATAAATACTGAAGGGCTCCTACAACGCTTCTAAAGAGGGTGGGATCATCAAAGGTAGGAGAATCAAAGAAGGAAAACTCTGGAGAAACTGTCATGGGTGAGGAGGTGGATTTTGCATTTTGCACGTTGCTAAGATATAGCAATCCTTGATATATTTCCTTTGCGTATGTAGTACACCTTCCTTAAGAAAATTAACTTCTAGACCTAAAAAATTGGACAATTGGCCTAGATCTTTAACAGAGAAGGCTTGACTTAAGATAGTAATTAGTGAGTCAATAATAATGTGATGTGAAGATGTAAGAATAATATCATCAACATACACTAGCAGATCTATGAGCAAACAAAAATAATGAATGATCAGTTCTGGAAGGTATAAAACCATACCTAATGACCCGGGAATTGAGTTTAGCAAACATAAATAATGAAGGATCAGATTTGGAAGGTATAAAACAATACCCAATGAGCTAGGAACTGAGTTTAGCAAACCATGCCCGTAGGACCTATTTAAGACTATACAAAGCCTTCTCCAATTTACAAACATGAGTCGAAAGCAAAGGATCAATAATGCCTTATGGCTATTGCATGTAGACAGTGTCTATCAAATCACCATAAAGAAAGGCGTTTTGGAAATTGATTTGTCTCATTTGCCATTTTTAAGCTACAACTAGGGAGAGAATCAGTTGAATGGTTTGGGCTTTAACCACGGGGCCGAAAGTGTAGTGATAATCGACCCTTTCACGTTGGTGACGAGGCGTGCTTTTCGCCGCTACATCGAGCCGTTAGAGTTGTAGTTGATTCGATAGATCCACCTATAACTAAGAATATTATAAGATGGGTTAGGGGGAACCAAGGTCCAAATGTGGTTTTGAATGAGAGTATTGTACTCCTCATCCATGGCTGAACACCATTCGGGAAGTTTAGAGGCTACTGTGTAGTTAGGTGGGGTGTCACCAGAGGTGGTTTGAGTGGTGAAATAGTGTCGAGTAGGATAGTAGATTGTAACATCAATGAGAACACAGGAACGAGACGAGTTAGTGAGAGCTTGGGTAATGATGGGAGATCTTGGAGATTTGAGTGGGAATAGGAAGATAAAGTAGGGATAGGAGGATTTGATGGTGAAGTAGAATAAGGAGATTTGCTCCAAGGTGCACGGTTCGAATCTCATGGTCTGCAGTGTGGGAGCAACATCCTTGAGTTCCTTGTGGGCTTTGAGGGTGGGCTCCTTATAGGCCGTGGGTTGTTCACCTCCCCCCTTAGCGGGCCGCTGAGTACCTAATTTACATCCTCCCAGTTGCTTCGTCGGGCCGGGGTGTGGGGGGCCCTTTGAGTTGGGGTTCAACCTTTTTGCTCCAAGAATAAGGAGAGGCAGAGGATGACGTGTGTAGAATCGGGTGGATGTAGAGGGAAGTGAGGACGGTTGTGAAGGTGGGCCAGGGCCCAAAATTTAGGGAGTGATAAAACGAAGAAAAGCATTGGATGGTTATGCAGAAGATAGAGTAGCTGGAGTCGTGGACTGAGCATGAGGAAACAAGGCCTCATTAAATAGAACGTCACAAGAAATATAAAGTTTGTGAGAACAGAGATCCAAACACTTATGGCCTTTGTGTAAGGAGCTGTAGTCCAAAAATAATCAAGATTTTGATTTTAAATGCATTTTATGATTATTGCAAGCCTTAAGGTTAGGCCAACATTCACAACCAAATACTTTAAGGAATTTGTAATTGAGATCTTTGTTGTAAACAAGAGAATAAGGAGATTTGTTTTTTTAAAATTGGAGAGGGAAGACGATTACTGAGGTAAACTGTAATTTCAAAAGCATCGACCCCATATTTGTCAGGTAATGTTGCATGTTCCAGTAGCGCAAGTCCGGTTTCAACAATATGTCTATGCTTGCATTCTACAAGCCCATTTTGTTGATGGGTATATAGGCAAGTGAATTGATATTTAATGCCAAGTTTTTGAGAAAGAGAAGTTAGTGGTTTAAACTCACCACCACCATCAATTTGCAAGAAAATTATTTTGGAATTGAATGGACGCTCAACATAAGGAATGAAAGTATGGAAAATGTGATAAACATCAGATTTAAGTTTAAGTGGGAAAAACCAACAATACCGAGTGTATTGATCAACAATGGAGAAATAGAAACGAAAGTCATCTCTAGAAAAGCATGGGACTAGACCCCAAACATCAGCACAAAGAAGTTGAAGAGGCTTGGAGGCTGTGGTCTATGTTGAAGAGAAGGGTTGTTGATGACTTTTGGCTAACGAACAGTGAGGGCAAACATAAGTGTGGTCTGTGTGACTAGAGATCAAACGATGCTGATGTAAGATGTGAGAAACAAAACAAAGAGAGGAGTGACCTAAACATTGATGCCATTGAGTAGTGGTGGTTCATTTGCCGACGTGAGTAGAATGAGAAGATATTGTTGCTGGCGCAAGTGGGAAGGCATAAAGGCCATTAATGTTGGGACAGGTAAGGAAGAGTTTCCTGGTCATGGTTTCCTTTACACAGAAAAAGGTAAAATGAAATTCAAACAAAATATTATAAGAGCAAAATTTATAAACAGAGACAAGATTTTTGGGTGATTGAAGGCACATGAAGTAATTTATTGAGCGTGAATGAAGAAGAAGAAAAGGGAAGTATAGAGTCACCGATATTCTAGATGGATAATGCAGTCCCATCGCCTACTCAAACCTGATCACCATCATTGTATGATTGAGATGTGAGGTTGAGGTGATCAAGATTATTGGTGATGTGGTGTATTTCGGCTGAGTCGGGGTACCATGTATTATCAGGGTAGGTGTTTGTAAAATTGGCTGAGAAGGAGGGAGGGGCCTCATATTGATAGGAGTGATCGAAACGGTGCTGACATTAGAGGATGACATGACCTCGTTTTCCATATACCTGGTAGGAGGAGTGAGGATTAGAGGATGGTAGGTAGGTGTTTAGTGGATTTGAGTAGCTACTTTAAGGTGGTGTATGTGGGGAGGTATTATGAGGACCTCCTCTCTGATTGGAGCAACCCTAGGGTTGTTGTTTCTACTAGACCTCCCTCCTCGTTAATACCCTCGACTGCGTTGATCATGTCCTCTAGTGGTTGTTATGTTTACAGAGAGATTATTGGCTCTGTTTGAGTGAGCTAATATGTTTTCATGGGCAAGAAGAAGTTGGAAAAGCTCATGAGGTGGATCTTGTGGTGATGGATGTCACAAACGATTCATAAGCTGGACCAAAGCCAGTAAGGAGATATGAAACAAAATCACGATTAGGTAGAGGGCTACTAATGGTTGCTAAAATATTAGTCAGAACTCGCATATTAGAGAAGAAGTCGGTGATGAAGAGATCTCCTTAGTTTAAGTTGTGTAATTTAAATCTAACTTGGAACTATTTAGCTTGAGATTTTAAGGTGAATAGAGAATCAAGTGAAGTCCACAGTACATGAGTAGTGGTGGAAGAAAGAACATGATGCAGGAGAGATTCGGAGATGGAGAAGAGGATGCTCAGCACAAATTGATCAACTTTCTTCCAAGCAGAATATCTTGGATTAACAATAGGTTGGTTAGAAATAAATTGAGAAGTACAGCCCTATTTGACAATCAGCTGATTGTATTGGCTGTTAGCTGATAGCTGATTCTATCAGCTGTTTGTCATTTGATGTTTGGTAAAATTAAATGTTTAATATTAACTGTTTATGTGTAAAATGATTTATGAAGACATGACTTTAAAAAAATTATAAGGATATGAATATTATACGTCTTAGTATTTCGTTAAATATTCTTATAGGAATTTAGATTTGAGATATTTAATTCTACAAAAATTAAGTTTATAACTCTGATAAAAAACATATAATATATAATAATAGTAGTAATAGTAATAACAACAATAATAACAATAACAATACTAATAATAATAACAATAAAAATAAAAATAAAAATAAAAATAATAATTCAACATCAAATTTTCTATTAATATGAATAATGTAGCAAGCTACATCATATTAGTATTTTTCATATAATATTATAAATTTTATTATTTAATAAATTAAAAATGACTTATAAGGGCGTGATTTAAAAAATTTATAAGGTCACGATTAAATATTTAATTTTACAAAACTTAAAATTTTGACAATAATAAAAATAGAATAAAAATTAAATTTTACACAAAATTTACAAATATTTTTAACCTGTAACTACATAAACCCCTCCTCACCCACTCATTAAAACCAAGAAAATGACTTATCCATACAAGAAAAGAAAAGTTGAACATCAGTTGCTCGAGGATATAAACGAGGATAAGTTTGATTAATATTTAAAAGTTCAGCTGATTGTTGAAAACGCACATTTTCAATAATAACTGTTTACCTTAAATAAGTTATTGGAGAAGCTGTCCACCAAATATATTTTATAGCTGTTTGAAAAGTCAAATAGTTTATGACTACCAACCAGCTTAAAAGATAACTGATTGGTTGTCTATCAAACGAGCTCTAAGACTTCCAAAAAATAGATGATTAGTTGTCTACCAAACAAACTCTAAGACTTCCATCGACAAATTCATACAAGTCTTGACCCAAAAAATAGGCATGATTTGCAATTTCCATAGAGGAAAATTTTCGGTGGTCAGCTTGCTAGTGACTACATGGGAGAAAGGCGGCACAGGTGATGAGTGATAGTCACCAGATGTGTCGGCCATTGAGTGAAAACAGGAAGGGACGTGTGTCCTAGACGCTCTAATACCACATCAAGAGAAAGATATTGAGTTAAAATATGTCATGTCATTTTATTATTCACGGGTATTTATAACGTTGAGGTAAAACAAAATTTGTTATGTGAATATCAAAAAATGATTCCCTATAGTTGTCATGAAGTATTTTCTTTTACATTAATGCTAGTTAACTTTAAATTGTTATATTTTTACCTGATGAACTTGAAATTTTGAATAGATTTATAAATCATACCATGAGATGCTTTAAGTGGAAACTAAGAGCTAAAAAAGAAAATTTATGCTCCATCTACAATTGTTATGATTATAAATGGCGGAAGGAATGAGTCTTGAGGGTACTTACTCCCAGCCAAGACCAGAGATTCGGCAGTAAACGAGCAAACTACTGTCCCGCCACCGGCATCAAAGACCGTCCGACTGATTCTGAACGATAAAGCATGTGCAGCTTCTTACAGCGATTTTTAACTCCCTCTCTTCAAGAAAACCTTCTAAGAGCACAAAATTCGATCATTCTTCGTCCAATCCCGACACAAATCAACATTAATCAGCTAACCATATACTCTCATAAATGAAATGAAACAATTATGCTGTACCAACTAGCTACCGATATTTATCCCACTATTTAAAAAACTGAAAGACTATCAACTTGGGAACAACCATTTCGATTTTCTGCAATATGTTCACTAATGTGGATTCACTCCGCCATAACGGATTCCTTCCTTTTGTCTCCATTGTCAGATTTCTTGAAGTGGGGTTCACATGGGAATACAAAAATACTGGATGCAGCTAAAGAAGGCTGAAACTCGGCCAAGTATCTTTGAGAGGTGACTGTAACTCGAGGCAGCTGTTGCAAACCAGAAGTAAGTGGTACAATCTTGTAGCTCAGAATGTGTTCAGATTTGGGAAGGATAAAAATAGTGTCACTATGAGACCCAGATAACAAAAAACTTTGAGAATCTGCCAACGAGAACTTGACTTCTTGGAGCAATTGTGTGTGATTCCGGATTTTAACCTGGTATTTAAAGGGCTCCCCAAGAATAGCATAGGGAGGAGACTCCAGATTGACAACCAATGGAGATATCTCAACAATTATTTCCGGGAGTTCATGTTTCGTCAAGATCCAACCTACTGTAGAAGGATGATTATTAGTCTCTAGATTTCTCTTCCATCTTAGAGAAACTGTTCCCAGCTTAAGCTTTGAGGCTTTCAACTCAGGAACGACGGTGAAAACCTTCCTGAACTCTTCTCCAGGCATGAGTTGGGCAGACCCTAAGAGATCACCACTATGTTGCAAGGTAAACTGTCTTTCGTTGTCATCATCATCCTCAACAGAGATAGACTGCAACTGCAATGGCACCTCACTGCAGTTCTTGGCACTAATAATTAGTAAACTTGATCCATTCAGAGGCAGAGACGCTGGTTCACCTGCATCCGACGAAGGTTTGATGGTTGAGAGTAGCAGTGGATCCTGTCGAAATGGCAGCATAAACATGTGGCTAATTTGAATAGCATTCTTTCCTTCAATTTGCAAGCTCTTGTGGACATGAACTTTAGGTGAAGTCAACTCATTGCTATCTGTGAAATAACCTAATGATACAAAAAGCATAACAGGTTTGGGTCGATGCCACTTGATTTCTAGATTACAGGACCATGATTCTGCATTTCCCAACTTGGGAACAGAAACCAAGCCAAAAGACTGCTGAATTTTTGTTACCTTATCAGCCCCCACTTGAGATTCATCCTCTTCATCCAGTCCAATAACACCTAGAAGCTCAACATGATGATTCTCCATAGAAGATGGTTCTGCCTCCCTTGGGCTGAACAGCCCTCCTCCTCTTACATCTACCAGATTTATTTTTAACTCTCCAGAAAAGATAGCATGACCTTTTGAAGCCACTGTAACAGGAACCATGAAACTTTCTCCAACTAATGCAGGGCCAGCAGAATCTAAAATAAGATCAACTTGTGGATCAGGTTCTTCAACCTGGGAAGCTTTTTGACCAGAGAATGCAAGAGCAGGATCCTTTGTTGGAAAAGTTTCGACACGATCTTCAAACTTCCAAAGAGGTAATTCATCCATTGAAGCAGGACTTTCAGCTCTGCAGCAGATTGTGAAATGTGGCCCCATCTTGGCAGCAACATAAATGCACTCCAGCTTGCCACTTTGCTCTGCACAAAGACATAATAATAGTATATGGTTAGTACAAGTGGCAGAAATTTGAAAGACATGTAAAAGTTTAAAGCTATGATCCATCAACTAGAATCCAAGTCGTGCTGCAAGAATAGGGGCCTTCAAAGGGAAGGACAATCATTTTGAAATTAAAAAATCGTGACACAATCTAACATGAAACTCTTCTTCTATTGGGAAAAAAATAATTCAATTGATAGCAACAGCTCTTATCGCACATAGAAATTGCAATGGGGAAGGAATAATTAACTTATTGGTGTATACTCTCTGTGAGTTAACATAATCAGCAACGAGGGACTGGTTTTCAGCAAAGGATTTACTAGAATCCCGAATCAATTGGCACTGACTGGACATGTAGTCATTTTAATTGCAGTACAAAGTTTTCGGTTGAGTCATATCTATATGCTGGCTGGGCAAACTTTCTAGCAACAGTTTTAATAACTTGAACTTCTCCCAACCATACCCATGAAACGGTAATTCCTTAGAGAACCACTGTTATGTAAAACCATGATTTATCTATATGCAATCATACACACAGTATAACAAATTCCTAACAGTTGAAACAAACTACCCAAATGAATTGTGAGTTGACTTTACAATGTAGAATCAGTTTGTACATTAACACCAAACAAGGGTAGAAATAATATACTAATATGCCACAGATAAAACTTTGTCAATATCATGCGCAGTATTCACATATAAGATCAAAATATAATAGATCTTACTTGCAACAAAATGTTCACAGAGTTTCTAAATGATCACCAACCATAGTATAAGACTAATACTAACCAGACGTAACAGCATAAGTCAATCGCAGCCATTTGTTTGTAACAAGTGCCAGAGAAGGAGCACTTTCAACTCGTGGGCCCTGCTGGTCATTGGTCATTTGAGCTGATTCAGTTCTTTCAGAATTTATGATGGTAAAGTTGCACTCTGATTGATTAAACTGAATTTGCAACTGATCAATATTGACAGTAAGAGGTAAGTGTGATAGAAGAGACAGTGTGATCAAAGCAGGGACACCAGGCTTAATTATCTGTTCATGAAAAGCAACAGTAGCAAGAAGTGCAGATCTAAGAGGACTGACTAGATCAATCTCAAGACGCAGGGGACTATCTCCAGTAATTTTGAGATCATCATTGTTTTCAGCTATTGCCCTACTTGCATCCCCACTAACAAGCCCAAAAACCTCATCGTGTATGATTTCTCTCTGGGAAAGACTTGCAGGGCCAGCTGGACCAACATCTTTTGATCTGAAAGAGTGGACCTCAGTATCAGATGATATTGGCAATGCAGCCATTTCAAGAGAGTACTCTATAAACTCTTTCACTGTACCCGATTTCCTAGAACAGTCTTGCAAGTAACCCAAGACATCCCACAACAATGTGACCCACCCCTCTTGTCTGTATAGACTTGCAACACCATCAAGTAATTGTTTTGCATTGTTGAAATCACCCATGGAAAAATGTTCCCTAGCCATTTGAAAGCCACAAAGAGAGGCCATCCTCAGAGCCTTAAGACTGTTGTATGATTCGTAAGATTTTTTAAGAAGAACAATAATTTCAAAGGAATCTTGATATCTCTTCCCTTCACTAATAGCATAAGAGGTGTATTCTTCATCACTCAGGCTGCAAAACAATAGAAAACATGAATTATTGAAAATAAAACATTGCATGCCAACTGCCAAGTTAATTGTCAAAACTTACGGTTGCATCACATATGTATCCCCTTGCTCGAGTAATCGAGCAAACTGACCAACATAAATCGAAGGGGTCACAGATTCAGCACCATTATCAATCTCCCCATCAGTTTCGGATATAGACACAGCAAGTTCCAAATATTTTCTCTTCTCCTTCAGGTAGTGTGCAGCCAACTGTAGTGAATCACATGGGAAATATAGAATTTGATTAAATGTTTCAAGTTCCCAAACAAGAATATGCATAAGTACTCAACACAATGAGATAAAGATGATTCATGCAATTAGTTTGCAAATGTTTAAGCCATAACTGGTATGCATGCCTGACCAGCTTACATTTGATCATTCAACCTTCAAAAGAATGTTTGTTATTAAGAAATCATTACTACAAATGCTTACGCAAATGGGTGAGGCCCAAGAATGGATTGTATATTATTCTAAATGCCCCCTCTCAAAAAGTGTGGACAAATAAAATACATCATAAAATCCAGCAAAAGACGAGAGTGACGCAACTTAAACTCGAGAAAGAGGTCACACAAGACTCTGATACCATGTCAAGAAACCATTCAATTCAACAGTTTAAATTGATGGGCGAGGTTCAAGAATAGTATATATACATGCCTGGTATGTATAGTAAAAATTTAAATCTAGTACAATAAGGTGAATTATATCAGAAAATTAGGTGTGGTTTTAGTAAGAACAAACTCTAAAGATTCACTTATATGGAATCATTGAGATTGAAAACTATTGGAAGCATATTCAAACTTATATATAAAGAAGGTAAGTAATTAATATTAGCAAAGACTACAGCCAGCAGACTTTCAAAGAGGCAAAGATTGCAGTCTAATTTTTCATCAAAACTTATAAATAAGTTCCTTTCAATAAGGCATTCATGCTAGCAATCATAATGACTGTGGAATCATTTATCAGATGCACAAACCTTCAATAAGAGATACTGAAGCCAGCATCAACCAAAATTTTGCCAAGTCCGAAACTATGATGCACTTAGGAGAGACTTTTTAAAGAAAAACATAATGTACTAGCTTACTATATAAAAGAAGAGAGCTGAATTTCACTATTCAACTTGTTTATTTATTAACTCTATATATCGGAACAATTAGATTTGCATTTGATAAGACCTAGACATCAATCACAAAGAAAGATCATTCTGTTTGGCTAACCAAAACCTCCAGCATTATCTAACCAATAATTGTAGCTCACTTCACTATGATATTTAAAATTGCCTGTACAGATTCCTTTTGATGATCGTGTTTTTGTGAGTCTTTAGATTCTTTCTCGAACTAAAAGATGGAGTGGAAGAACTTAAAAGACATAACATTCTAATGTAGGCATCAATTTTCAGGACATAGTAAGCTGTTAAAATGTATGGCCACTCACCTGATAGTAATAAGCAGGTTGAAATTCCCACTCAGTCAAAGGCCTCTCTCCAGTGCCCAAAAGTGGATTAAAATTGCTAGGGAAGGCTTTTGAGCTTGTTTCAAGTAACTCTGCAAATACCAAGAACTGTTTGCTCATCCATTCCCAGTGAAGAAAGGTTGCTTCTGGTGCTCCCACAAGCCTCCTATATGAAACATAATGCTGGCGGAACCAAGTCACTGCCTCTACTACCTTTGCACCATGCAATAACAAAGTTGAAATCTTAAAATGCAATTGCTCTGCAACAGCTTTTATCTCAACCAAACGTTGAATAGCTGGCAACCTGTTGGTTGTACCAACCATCTGCAGACAAACTTAACGCTGTCAATTAATAGAGAAAATTGCAAACAATTTCTTTTAATTTCCCATCAAAGATGAATTTCATAGAAATAGAACCTCTCGCAGTGTATGATACGCATCCTCATAAAATCTCAAAGCTTCAGCCCAATCCCTTCGGAACTCAGCGTATACAGCAACCTAGAAATCCATAGATGACAAATTCAGCCTCTTGTACAGGGTTTTAGTTTAAATAATGACTCAAATGCCGCAGTCACTAATGGACATACTAGAATGATTAGTAATCAAACAAACACCAACAAGCAAAAATGTCTATAATGGAGAACCCAGAAAGTATTCCTACTCCTCAGGGAGGCTTTTCTAAGTGTTGATAAGAGCCACATATACTGGCATAAACATCTTATCCATCATGTTAAAAAACAAGGTTTTGCTAGTCATTATTAAAGAGGATTATATTAGATCAAGAACTTCTCTAGATTTTGGAAAATCATAATGCATTCGTATATGCTCCAGTGAATAAAATAAAATACATACTTTGAAGCAATACCGAACATGTAACTCTGGAGAATTGAAGTTCTTCTTTTCAACACGTGTTTTAATCCTACGCCCCTCATCCCTGTAATATGTGGTTGCTAACTCAGCAAACACAGTCCCCAACCTGTAGAAATGGTGTTCAAGACAATGATTATGATGGTCAGGCCAATCAGAAAAGGAAAGTACACCAAGAATTACTCAAATATAGAAAAGAGAAAAAGTGAATAAACAAACTTTAATTTCTTCCACTTGACTTTGAATTCTATTTCAATTCTCATACTTAGATTTTTATTATGTTAGACCTATACAAATGATATGATTTCCATGTGTTGCTCATTATCGACAACAAAACTAAGGTTTTTATCTAACATAGATAACATCAAATACAAAATTGACACTTACAATTAGATTTATTCATTTGTGTATCAGATACCAATTTAAATTGACTTATTAGAACCTAATTATAGTCAGTCTACCAAAGGATTTACAAAACCTCATATGGACCACAATTATCACTTTGGAATCTATGAGGCATATGGACTACAATTATCACTTTGGAATCTATGAGGCAGTACAGATGACCTCTTGCTCCCACGCTGGTTATAATCGTAAATCTGAAAAGCTTTAATATTTCATACTGTTTACAACACAAAATTCTAACGGTTCTAATAGTCACATAATAATAAGTAGGACCTCAAGAGTAACATTAGAGTAAGAAAACTGAAATAGGAATTGAAGCCAAAAACCAGAACCTTATTTCTCAAAAGAAAATTAAGAAACGGTAGCTTGCCTGCTGAGGGATTGCTGAAGTTGTGAATCATCATAAGGATTAAAGATAACCAGGAATTTGGAGTCAACTTCAGCCCGTTTGCGTAGAGCAATCATCCTATCTTCACTAATTTCAGCTGTATTCTCCAGCAACTCAAGGGTTGTTAGTATTAGCATCAATAGATTGAATAATGGCACCAATTGTAACTGAGAGAAGCAAAAGATTACCACTGGAAGACGATTGCACACCAACGACAGCCAGTTTGATGTTCTTTGAACGAATCTCATTCCTGTAAATCAAATGCATTGGTGAAACCATAAGCTTAAGAAACGGAGGGATAAAAGAGAAAAATAGCGGGAATAGATAGCGTACTTGAGATTCTCAAGGTCAGTGCAGACCTGAAGCCACTGAGCGGGGTCACCAGAGATGTGATCGGAAGAAAAGAGAGCGGCAACGACAGCGGGAACTCTAGTGCGATGCTTGAGAAACCAATCCTTCTTGAGAATACCAGAAGAAGAAGAAGAAGAAGACAAAGGATCCGTAGTGGGAGAAGAAGACTTGTTCTTGTTACGGTGGGAATCGGAGAGCAGAAGAGAGATCTTAGAGAAATCAGGCAAGGCGAGGGTGTTGATAGGAGGCTGCTCCGAGTGAAGATAGGTGGAGAGCATGTGATGGTGCTCCGAGCACCCCACCAACGCTATCAGACTCACAGGTGGGCTCCTCAACTCCTCTGCATAGTCTTCCATTTTCCTCCTCCTCCTCCTCCCCCAAGACCAATCCTCTCAGGCTCAGCAAGACTTTGTTAACAATTTTCAGGTTTCATCCTCATCTTCGGCCACGATTTTATTAACATTTCAGAATTTTAGTTACGTATATGTTGATTGTTCGTGAATCAAACGACGAATATATAGATCTATAACCTTTTTCTTTTTCATCCATATGTGTTTCGACACAAAAGGAAAGAAGGTAATTTCATATTAACTTATTAAGCCCACAATTTAAATATATATTAAGGTAATTATGTTGTAAGAATAACAGAAGGACCTGGGAAGCTAGATCACCAGATTTGGAGCAAGGATTGGGCTTGGACCTTTCTTGGGATATGCTTGAGCCTTTTAATAAACTTGTTTTTTGAGAAATTAAAGTTTTTTATTAAATATAGCCAAAATTACATAATGAGAAGATATAATCTCGTTTGGAAGAGCTACTTAACAATTGAACCCAAAAGCATGCAGAAACGATATCGTACAACCAAAACCACGAGCTTTAGTACTTTAGGGTAAAATTAACTTCTTCTTTCACGAAACTTCGAGCTTTTTCTCAATTAGGTTTGGTGACTGCGAAGCGATTGACGGAGGTCTGGGTATTATGGTTGGTCTAGAAGCGTTGTTTCCGGTGATTTCGAATGCAAACTCTTCCCCTTTCAACGCACTTACAACTAATTCTTCTCAAGTAATAACTTTCATTCTGTCCTCTATTAGGGATTAGAACTATCCATGAAACTCTAATCATTTGCTTCATTTTCAAAGGTGGGAGGGATCTCTATGAGGATTTAACTCTTAATTGACAGTCTAAGGATGAGAAATACGATTTAGGTCAGTTTCGATTTTTGTTTCCGTGCACTTCTTGACCCTATCTTCTAACGATCTCTTTATTCGTGTACGAGAAGACTAATCTAAAATCGGTTATCTTGAATGTTTCCTTATGGGTTTATAGGGCCTTCAACATCAACCTCGAAAGGAAGAGGACTCATCCCTAATCAGGTGAACCATTATTTTCTATCTTGCCCTTCCTTTCCATTCCTTGAGAAGGAGAGCACATGTTTGAGCATTTTCTTCATTTCTGGAGGTGGGAGGGAGCTCTTAGAGGGCTTAGCTCTTCGGTGACGGTCCAGGATGGAGACACACGATTTAGATCAGTATGATTACTGCTTTATGTACTTACCTAATTCCTTCTTCTAACATCTCTTTTGTCAACTCTGATATGGCTAATCTGAATTAATTATCTAGGACATTTACTTAAGGGTTTGTAAAGACTTCAACATCATCGCCAAAAAGAAGAAAAACCATCCCTAATCAGGTAAACCATTTATTGATTTCTTGCCCTTTCTTTCCTTTACTTGAGAAGAACTTCACATGTTAACCACTGTATGATCAATAGTGCATTGATAGAGAAATAAACTTCTTGTTGTGTTCCACCTGCTTGTTTGTGATGTGAGTAGTTTCTGCATAGTTATGCTCTAGGTTAAAAAGTTAACTGTGATTGAGCTTAGTCCCTGCATAGATGATTGAGTAGCTAATTCATTTATGTTGAGATATCCAAAGCTATATTCTCCATACATTAGCCAATCTCCTACTGCAGAAGAGGTTTAACTGATTAATAATCAGTTGCTCCCTAATGCTAGCAGTAGTGAGATCTAAGAGAGAGGATATCGAAGTATAATGGTCTTTGAATCTTCTATTGTTCCTCTCATTCCAAATCACTTTGACACATATGGCCACTAAAAGTAGAATTATTGCCTGATCATATTTATAAATTGTCAACTTAGGAATCTCTTGTATAATTTCAATAAGTGTGCCGTAGAAGAAATTAGGGGCACATAGGGTAGAGATCTTTACCCATATTCCTCTGAAGAAACCACATTTAAAGCAAAGGTGGTCTCTAGATTCATCAACTAAATTGTGTAGGATACAACGCTTAGAGAAATTTAGGAATTTCAACCTATCCAAAGTGCTCAATCTATCCCACATTGCCAGCCAAAGCAAAAAAACTTACATTTAGTCTAAGAGCTTTATTCCATATCAAAACATCCCACACTAATCTATTTTCTGGCCTTCCCCTCAATTTTCTGACTTCCTTTATAGTAATTCCCGAAATTGAAATTCCCTTCCATAAATAATTATCTCTCTCCCCATAGCTTCTAAATTGAGGAATGTGTAGGAGAGTAATCTCATCTGAGGATAGAGTCCAATTACCATTCCTTATTATTTCTTGGAGTTTAGCTTCCTTAGGGAATCTATTTAAAAGGGAATTAACCATCTGATTTAAAATTAAAGGACCATTTCCTGACCAGTTATCATGCCATAAGAAGAGATTGTCTCCAACCCCAATTGACAAGTCAAGTCCTGGTAGATCTCTTCTCTCATCTTTAGAATTTGGTTTAGAAACCAGGTATAACTGACCTTGGATTTTAAAGCCCACAAACTCCTACCCTTTAGTATATATGAATGAATCCATTTTGTCCACATTGATTCTTTATCATTAAGAATTCTCCAAATCCTCTTTGTCATCATAAATTTATTTTTAGTAGAGGTCGACTATAGTCTTAACCAACCTTCCTCCTTTGGTTAGCATATTATCTTCCAACTCACTTTGGCTATTCCTTTCTCTACATTCTTTTATCCCCACAAAATCTATTTCATTAATTTCTCTACTGTTTTAATCAGCCCTTTAGAAAAGAAGAGGTATGAACACCAATAAATGTTCATAGACATGATAACTGATTTCAGTAACTAAATTTTCACTCCATAGAAAAGTGCTCTATTAGACCAATAACCAAATTTTTTTTAAATCTTTTCTATCAAAGGAAGACATTCACAGAATCTAAGCCTCCTATAAGATATATGTATCTCCAGGTAATGTAAAGGAGGGGCTTTTGTTTCCATACCCGTAGTTTGAGCCAAAACATCTGAGAGGTGAGAAGCACTCTTTGAGAGTATGATAAAGCTCTTATGAAGATTAACACATAGGCCCAACATCTCCTTAAATTGATTTAGTGATTTCATCATAAGAGAGACTGATTGGACGTTTTCCTTGCTTAGGAGAATAAGATCATCTGCAAAACATAAACTAGTTAGAGAAATTGCCTTACATTTCAAGTGATATCCGAATTTATGATCAGTTGAGATGTTGTGTTTGAGGAGTTGGGTAAGCACTTCCATGCAGATTAGGAATAGGTAAGGGGAAAGAGGACTCCCTTGCCTAAGACCTTTTTCTTTTCCTTTAAACGTTTTCGTAGGGCAGTCATTAATCAAAATCCCATAAAAAGCAGTAGTTATGCATTGTGTAAATCCACTTGATGAAAGATAAGGGAAAATTTATTATCTCCAATGCTTTGAGCACAAATCCCCACTTAAAACTATCGAAAGCTTTCTGTAGATCAACTTTAATAGTGTAATTTTAGGGACTTCTCTTGCAGTTATACCCTTTTAAAGTTCCTGTACAATCAGAATATTGTCATCTCTTTAATAAACTAGTTTATCATTTCCATAGTGAATCTATTCTTTCGAATAATGTAACAAACTTGGGACTGGATTGAGTATAGTATGATATTACACCAGTATCAATCAATATCAGGTGTCATTTCGAGTAATTTTTAAAATTTATGAGATAGTTTTTTATTTTTTTAAAAATTGTTGTTGGACGTCAACGCAAGTGCACGTTTCTATCGTCAAATAGTAAAAATATTGATCACACGGACACCAAATTAGTTAAATAGTAATACTCGTAATAACTTCTAATTTAAGCTAAACAAATTAAAGGAAAGATTGATTGATTGTGGTTTGAAAAATGAAATAAAAACGAGAATTAAAGCAAGATAAAAATATAAGAAATATCAATGGAATGAAAATCTAG
>JANTNU010000235.1:46945538-46959113 GCA_024752395.1 Erythroxylum havanense
CTAAGTGAAAGTATTGATGATCTAGTGGCTGATTTCTTGTCCAATTGGTATGCTTATTGAAGTAGAATTGGATTTGGTAAGATAGGAAGTGAATGGAGTAGCAAAGCTGGAAAATTGATTTTATACCTATTGCAATGTTTTGATCATAACTAATTATGTGGTTGAGAAAATGAGGTGAGATTTAGACCAAATAAAACTTCAATTTTTTGGCTAAGATTTCTTGTGAAATAAGTGTTGTCTAATTGTAGCTTTAAGAGGTTGAATTTTGGTTTTGAACGTGAACTATGGGGGCTGTGTGAACAGTATCCAGAATTGAGAATCTGAAACTTTGATGATTTTTCTAGATTGATTTAGGAGGAATCAGTGAAAATGGTCTTAATGAAAGTTGAATCCTATCTTGTTAATTTTCCATTGCCACTAATTTTTCAATTTTTCGATATGTATATTGTGAGTTATGACCTGTGAATGTTGGCTGTTTATGTGCATTATGTTGGAACCTAGCCATAAGTGTAGGTTTTGTGAGTATTGTGATTGAAAGCAAATTTAGAGATTTCTGTGATTTGAATTGGCTCAAGTGATCTTCTGGAAAGTTGTACAGGAAGCAATTATCTTGAAAATGAGAGATACTATACTATTTTTTGATATCAGAATTGGGAGTTATGAATTTTCAAAAATTAGACTTAAGTTAGGTCATTGACTAGTGATCAGGGCAGTCACTTGCATGACAGTTTTGAGTTTGTTAAAGATAGAATTGGCTATTAAGCCCTTCATGAGAAGTGTATTATTCTGTTTGATCCTTTCATAGGTATAAATTATGCAATTTTTTGACACTTGTGCAAGAAGTTATGATTTTTATAAAATTGTTGTTCAGTCCAGGTCGTTTCAGTGGGCAGAATCATTCATTGAATTGTTTGACATACTTAGCAATTGAATTTGATTTCATGTTGTTCATGAAAGTTGTAGTTCACATTCTGATCTTTCGTTTGGAATAAATCTTGTAATTGTTAACAGAGGAAATGAGAAGTTATGAATTTTATAAAATGTTGCACTGTTTTGACAAAATGTTGTACTGAGAGGCATTGTGAAGGCAGTAACTTTGAGTGTCTTTTTAACACTCTTAGAGGTGAAATTAGTTTTTGTGTCCTTCATGAAACTTGTAGAGCTCTCTTTTATCTATAAAATAGACACCAATATTATCCAATTTGGAGTTCGGAGCAAGGAGTTATGAATTGTGAAAGTTGAGATGTCGGAGGCTGTTTGTTTTAGATCTGCCATTGTAGTGGCATAAGTCGACTTGCATCCTCAGACAAGTCGACTACGACATACACAGTAGCATAAGTCGACTAGGAGTCTCAGGGCAGTCGACTAGGATCATATATTTTCCTTCTTTTTTTTATATCTGTTCCATCCGACATCCAATTGACCTGATTCACGAGGCATCGGATTCGTGAAATATTTAATTTCATTTTATGAGAAATTGGGAATTTTTAGAGGTGAAATTGACGTGGGTTCAGGTAATTGGTTTCTGGTCATCGTTTTAGTAATTTTTGGACCTATCGATGCCCGAATTGAGTAATTTCGGTGCCGTTAGATTTCTAATTTTTAGACGAAATTTTGTGATGAAAAATTTTAGATTAAGGCCGGGAATATCATGAACATGCATTGTACTTCTTTTAATAGTTACATGTACATCATTAACTAATTCTGATTGGACAATTAGTAATGGTTATATTCTTTGATTATTATAGAGGCACATTTGGAACGTCGACCGACCGACGGTGCTGGGACTTCCAAGTATTAGCTCGGAAGTAATAGGTGAGTAACCTAGTTGGTTTCTCAATCTTTGATTGTTTAAAATTTTGCACTGATAGTTCTGTTGAGAAAAATGATGGATATGTGAGAACTGTTATGACAGAAATACCGGATCGAAGGTCCGAGGGAATGAGAATTTGACAATGAAGTGTTAATTACCTGTGATTGAGAAACTTATATGCTTCTAATGTGATAGACTGTGACTGTGAATTATTGTGAATAATTGAGAATGAATTGTCCGTTTGGATAAATTGATTTTGATTTCAATGTGATATCATAAGATTGTGATAAACGAATTCTGTGCATGATCATTAATAACGGTTGTGACTGGAGCTGCCACCGAGAGCTACAAGCTCGACTACTGAAAAAGAGCCTCGTGCTCGAAAGGGAAGTAGTGCATACCCAGAGGGCTCTCCTACCCCTAAGACGCGTATAGTAATTAATGAGCCCGAAAGGGACATTTCAGAGCTATATGCTCAACGTTTAATGAGCCCGAAAAGGAACAGTTCAGAGCTATATGCTCAACATTTAATGTGTCCGAAAAGGGACAGTTTAGAGCCACAGGCTTACTGATTAATGCGCCCGAATTGGACAGTGCAGGCGCTCAGTCACAACACAGATTTTAAAATAGAAAATAATGAAAAAAAATGTTATGTATGCATCTGATTGTGCAGTGAATTAGGAAAAGGGTTGAATGCTTATATTTCTGTGAAAACTGTTTTGTGAAATCCTGATTTTTGCTATTGTATGAGAATCTGTGAATACTGAAATAAAGTGGAAAATGTCATGTATTCGTGTAAGTATGCATTAAATTGAATTTTGGATTGGGAAAGAGGCAACATGCCTTGCATCTATGTGATACTGCTTTGAAATCTTTCTGATTATGCTTTTATGAAAATCTGTAAATTGCTATATGATATTCTGAATGTGCAATTGTGATAATCTGTACGCTATTCGTGTAATGCATGAATTGGGTGAACCATCGATGATGGTTTCTCACTGAGTTCACAAAACTCACCCAAAATTTGCAATTATTCTTCAGGACTCAGAAGAATACCCCGTTAGGCAACGGGCGTATGACATCTGCTGGTTAGTGAGAAAATGGGTCGGGATTAGTTCGCGTCTGCATTAATGTATTTTTGTATTTTCTGAATTAATGAGTAGGTCAATTTGTAAAGTCCAAAGACTGAAATAACTTTGTACTTATAAAAAGGACCCTCGTGGCCAATGTACTTATTAATGATTGTATGTTTATTGTCTTCCGCATTGCGCATGTTTGCATTTCAAACAAAAAGTTTTATACTGAGTTTTGACTGAGTTTTAACTGAGTGATGTAGCACGCCACCCTCACAGGGCACGGACTCGGATATCACCGTCGATGTCGGGTTTGGGTCATGCGAGAGTGGGGTGTTACATAAACTCACTTAGTTTATTTTGAAACTAACTCCTTTAACTCTCATCTTTACAATTCAACTATTTCCAAATCTTCACTTGATGTCTTTTTCTTCTTTTTCAAATTTTTTTAAAAACTTATGCCTAAATTCACCAAAATTCACAATTACAATATTCTTACTAACCAATAAAATTTTTCATATAAATAAATTTAAAATTCTCAAAACATTAAAAAATTATAACTCAATCTAATTATACTCGGAATTATTCACGAATGCATGTACAATTATTCTCATTTGTCATGACTTCACTATTCATATGTATGTATATGACATAGTATGTATAAACATGGAAATGCATTTCTAACTCTCATTAATCACTCACATTTACCATCATAACCTTCCCACAGGTAATGGGATGTTACAGTTCTGTTCTCTCGCTGGTCCCGGTATCGGTCAGTATGGAACGAAATTCAAAACCATGATTCTTGTTTCCTTTTTTCATCTTTATGGATGGAGTGGGTTTTTCATATATATTTGATCTTATTTAATATAATATATCTATTTTTAAATAAAAATAATATAATATTATAACTTGATTTGGGCTAATTCTTTTATAGAGTTCATTTTAAGGATTGCAATTCTAAATAGCTAAAGTCCAAATTAAAGCATGTGATTGAAAAAGCAGTGTTTTAAAAATTAGACTAAAAACTAAACTAGTAAAATAAAAAATTAAAATTTAAAGGTTCAATTAAAATTTTAAATGACTCAAAGAATTGGTTGGGACTTGAGGACTACTTGAGATTCGTAGGCTTTATTGGGACCAAGGTTTTAAAAATAGGGCCGAATTGGTCGGTCCGACCAGAAAACGTTTGAACCGGCCAATAATTCGATGCAGTTTCACCTAATAACCTCTATGTATAAAAATCGGCTAGTTTATTAGCAAAGCAGTCTAACAGGTCTGTCACTGTACAGAACTACAGACATACCTAAAGGCTACTTCAAGTTTCATTTTATCGAACCTTCTCGGGTTTCTCCTCACCTCTTCACCATCTTCTAATCATGTCTTTACCATCTCTCACTGCCTCCATATATGCAATCTCTTCAAACTTCATATTTCATTTCATCGAACCCTCTCCTCTCCTCTTTACTGTCTTCTCTTCACCATCTCTCACTGCCTCTATAGATGAAGAAATCGAGCTGTTCTATTCTCAAATCAAACTTCATATTTTACGAATCAAACCCTCTCCTCGCCTCCACCATCTTCTTTCTTGTTGGATCTCATTTCTAACCCTTTTTGCCTGCTTATTTTAACAAAGTGTAGAGACAAGCTACGAAGGACGTTGGTGTTATTGCAGTGCTTAATGTGATAAGAATTAAAGAGCATACAGTTGCCGCTATTGCGTATGGCTTAGGTAAAAAAGCATTGAGGAAAGGAGAGCATAATGTTCTTATCATTGATTTAGGTGGAGGAACTTTTCATGATTCTCTGTTGATGATTGAGGGGATTTTTGAGGTGAAAGTCGTAGTAATGACTCTCATCTTGGGTGTGAGGACTTTGATAACAGGCTTATGAATCATTTTGATGAATGGGTTTTGTCAAGTTTGAGTATATCCTAACAATCTAGATTCAATCTTGCTCAACTCGCTAGTTTTCTCAATTTTTGTATAAAAGAAAGAAAGAAAACAAAACAGGAAACTAAATAACAGCAATGAGGGAAATGAAATTTGTAAAGAATTAGGAACTCACGAGTGATCTCACAGGGGTCGGGATCAGGTGAAGAATGGAGCAATACAATAGGCAATTCGGCAGGGGATTGTTCAGGATCGGTCTCGTTGACTAGGAAACGAGCAACAAGAACAGGAGAAACTTAGTTGGTGAAAGCTCAGATTGTTGTTACACTAATCTAATTATAATAGGAAAGAAGAGAGGATATGATGAATACCTAAGAACCAGAGAGCGATTGGGACCAGAGAAGAAGGATCGAAGGCACCAGAGATACAATGATAGAGAAGGAGAACATAAAACTAGTGATAACTAATACAATTTCACAATGTTTTCAAAATCTAGTCGACTCGAGGTTTATGAATTCCAATTTGTTATGTAGATAAGGAGATAAGGATAAGGCAACTGAATCATGAGCTTTCATTTTCATTTATACCTCCTTGATTAATTAGTTTTCTATAACACTTAGAACTCTATTTCAGTTCAAATTTTGATAGTTGTATTATATATACCCATTGAAGTATTAAATTTATTAATCTAAAACATTATTTCAGGCTACTTCGTCGGGGCCTCTCTTATAGTGATTGGTTGCCTTTCCTCCAATACTTTAATCAGTAAGAGCTTTTCTATAAGTGAGTAACATTCTGTTGTGTTTCTACTCTTGGTTTGTTTCCACTATAGTCACCATTCGGCTGTTAGTTTGTTTCTGCTCTTGGTTTATTTCAGTTATGGTCACCAGTCGGCTCTTGGTTTGTTTCTGTTATGGTCACCATTCTGTTGTTGGTTTCTATGTATATGTATGGTTTGTGATAGTTTCAGCTTGACTTTTTCTTTTTTCAAATTAATTCTTGTTTCTTATTGTTCTTGGATTTGATATTCCTTATATGTTCACAAATATCACATGTGAGTTGATAACTTAAATTTAAAGAGTGAAATGATGATTTAGTTGTCAATTTGCTATAGAGTTCCAATTCGTCCTGTACATTAGGGGATAAGGATAAGGCAGTAATTAGTTTTATGTAACAGTTAGAAATACTTGGTTTTAAGTTTTTTGTAATATTTAGAACTCTTTTTCATATCAATTTCTGTAATATTTAGAACTCTATTTCATATTAATTTCCAATTTTGATAGCTGGGTTATATATACTCTTTCAACTATTTTGTTCATCAAAATTGAAAACTAGCAATATTTCATTAGGCTATTTGAAGGGAGTAATTGCTAAAGCAAAGTTTAATAAGTGAGTAACATCAGTTAGTCTTTTGTGTATCCATTATGCTCCTGTTGGTCTTCTTTATTACAATTGATAAGAATTATTTAAGTTGTATACTTTTTCCCTGACAATAATATACCCAATTATTTTTTATGCTTTTTAGGTTAAATCATAATGGAGAGTATGGAATCATCCTCTAGTCGTGGTAAGTTCGATCTAGCATGAAATTATTTTTCTTCTTCTTAAGCATTTGATGGGAATATCCAATATAACTGTATATTTTGCGGTATAATATTTAAAGATGGAGGAATTTTTAGAATGAAAGAACATCTTGCTGGTGTTAAGGGTAATATTGTTTCTTACAAAAAAGTACCACTTGATGTACGTAATATGATTAGAAAATATTTGTAGCAACAAGTAAAAAAATGAAAAATAAAAAGACTCAAGATATATATTTTGGAGATGATGAAACACCACAAGTATTACAAAAAGGAAAAAAGAAAAGCTACTATTAGCATAGATTCTTATCATTCTCTAAGAACTACCCCTGGTTCCAAACCTAGTCTAAAAAGTTTTATGGTTGTTAAGGATGTTGTTTTGAGATGCAAGAGACCATGAGCTAGATGGTTCTATCATTCATGTATTCCTTTAAATGTTTTAAATTCACCATAGTTTCAAGAAGCAATTGTTGCTATAACAGTAATAGATCTAGGATTTAAGGTACTTTCTTATTATAAGTTGTGTATACCTTTGTTTCAAGATCTAAAAAAGAAATGTAAATTAATTATGGATACATATAAATCTAGTTCGGAATCAACAGGATGCACTATTATGGCAGATGGGTGAACTGATCAAAGACAAAGAATCTTGATTAATTTCTTAGTTCTTGATTAATTTCCTAGTTTATTGTAATACTGGAATAACTTTTATCAAGCCTATTGATACTTTTAACATGGGTAAAAGTGCTAATGCTTTATCTGAATTATTCTATGAAATTGTCGAGTGGGATGGACCGAAGAATATTGTTTATTTTGTTACAAATAATGCATAATGCATTAGCTGAGTACTAATTACAATCAAAGTATGGATATATTTATTGCTCTACATGTACTGCTCATTGTATAAATCTTATTTTAAAAGATATTAGTAGTATGGACCATATTTCTGGTCTTGCTTCATGCACATATAAGATCGCAATTTTGGTATATAATCATGTCGCATTTTTGTCTTTATTAAGAATTCAAGAAGATTGGGTTGAGATCGTGAGTCCCACTGCTACCAAGTTTTTAACTACATTTTTTACTTTGAAAAGTGTTTATGAACTTAAGCAACAACTTCAAAATTTAGTGACAATTAAATACTTTTCAGGTCATAAATTTCAAATAGTAAAAAGGGAAAAAATTTTGTGTTATTATTTTAGATAATAAATTTTGGGATGCTTGTTTAATCATTATGAAGATTATGGCTCCATTTATAAGGTTGTTGAAGATTGTTGACTCAAATAAGAAGCCATCTTTAGGGTATATATATAATGGTATGTATAGAGCTCATAATACAATTATAAATCTTTTTAAAGGAAGGAGAAATTGTACAAGCTTTATCTAGATATTATTAATCGACGATGGGATAAACATCTTATTCAAAGAATCCACTTAGCAGCTTATTTTCTTAATCCGTATTGCTTATCTAGTGGAGAAGCACGTACAATTAATATTATGGGTGGTTTGTTTAATGTGATTGTATGCAAAGGTATTTTCTCTATTGAAAAGCAATCACAAGCAATAAATAAAATTAAATTGTATTATGAAGGTTTAGAGAGTTTTATTAGATCATTAGCAAAGAGAGAACTTACTATGAAAAAAATGCAGCTAGGTAAGTTTTATACTTTTAGTTCATTATTTACTTATTAGTAATTTATATTTTTATTATAACTATTAATTTAAAATACAGATGAGTAGTGGAGATTATTCGGTGACAGTGCTCCAACATTGAGAAAACTCGCTATTAGGTTACTTAGTCAAATAACTTCTGCATCAGGCTGTAAATATAATTTGAGTGGTTTTCAACGTATTCATACAAAAAAACGAAATCGTCTGAAACATCAAAGACTTAATAACCTTGTTTATGTTACTTGTAATATGAGAATGAAGAACATGTATTTTATAGCTTTGTTTTTATTTCAATAATTTTATTTTTATTGTTGACTTTATAATTTCTCTAT
This sequence comes from Erythroxylum havanense, assembly GCA_024752395.1. Taxonomy (NCBI): domain Eukaryota; kingdom Viridiplantae; phylum Streptophyta; class Magnoliopsida; order Malpighiales; family Erythroxylaceae; genus Erythroxylum; species Erythroxylum havanense. Next base: position 46,953,900 of record JANTNU010000235.1, read on the forward strand.
TATATATGTAGAGCACTTAATAAGAAGAGAACATATGATCCAGTTGATATTGATTGTATTGAACATACTGATTTTTGGATCGAAGAAAAAAAACCATCACCTGATCTTGATTATAATGAACTTGAAAAGACAATTTATGAAGAAAATGCATTTGTCACAATGAATAAACTAATAATATCTACTGATGGTCAATTCATATCTTATTTTGATCATATTTAAGTTAAAGTATACTGTATTACAAGTTTACAATTGAGAATTATTTCATACATTACTAATTTGTAATTTATTTTAATGAATTAGAAAAAGTTGATATAAGTACTTTGGATGAAAGAGTAATTTACGAATTTTTAAATAGCATTGGAGAATTTGGAGCGTTTGACGATAATAAGACACAATCTCCTTTAAAAATTCAATTTTAATTTTTATTGTTATTTTAAGTTTTATATTAGGCTCATATTTACTTATTATTAATTTATCATATAATGATAAATATTGGTGTATTTTTTATTTTAATTAAATATTTTATTTTTACTTATTCTTATAAGTTTTATTTCTTATTTATTATATACAAGTATTATAACAGCTCGCAACTAGTTAAACCTTTGAACTTTAAACTTTTCTTCAACTGATTCGATATCTGATCTGATATTTAAAACGTTGGCTTGGACTGAAGGCATTAAGGGCATGAGGCTTACATATTGCTTGCTTGAGTTTTATAGGCCTACTTGAAGTTTGGAGCCCTTGAGGTCAAAAGGCCCGACATGAGGCTTAGAGGTTTGCCATGGTTTCAGGATTCAGTCGACGGGAAGGCTTTTCCTGGAAGTCCTTAGGACTATGATACCTACAAAAAGCTCAGAGGCCTAAAAGAAGCACAATGGGCTATCATAGCTGGAGATTTCTTGTTAGATTCGAAGATTTGCTTGAATCTCGGAGACCTATCTGAGGCCGAAAAGTCTGTATGAGGCTTGAAGGTTTATATGACACTTGAATATTAGGCCTTCTTGACTTATTTATTTTCTAAAAAGCTTACATGAGGCCCCAAGACTGCATGCTTACAACTTTGGGTCTTTCTGAACCCGAGACCACTAGTTTGCATGTTCGCATCTTGCCAGTATAAGAGTGCATATTTAGATCTTTATCAAGTGTGAGACTGCTGGGGAATTTAGAAGATCTATACAACAAATGTCAAAACGGAAGTGAAGGTGGAAGAAACAAAATACTACATTAATATGAGCACTGTATAACAAGGAGGGAGAAGCCGTTGAAGTTGCAGCTAACTCTGCTTCAGAAGACGACTCCCAAGTAAGTGACAGCACCGTATCCGATATAGAAAATGCTTCCTCAAGTGGTCTTTCTAAGAGTTCAGATCTCCTGTTTAATATTATGGTGTTTTATTGTGTCCAATAAATTTTAGCCATTTATTTATGTAGGTCTTGTGTAAGTTTCGCGTGATCTCGTAAAATAAATGGTTGAGATTTCATAAGATAGAATAAAACAGGATAATATTAGACAGAGAATCTTGGTTCTCTTTCTAGGCTATCCGAAAAGCCCATCAAATGAAAAATAGAAATTGCAGCATATGAAATCCCATAATAAACTGTTCCAGCCACATAACGCAGGATCTGACATTGCTGCTCAAAGATGGTGCATTGGTTGCTTATGCATAAAAAAATGAGAAGCAACACCAACCTGAAAATGCTATATCAGGCTGCGTGTGGGTTAAGTGAAATTATCGATTAAAGCACTCGATAAACTCACAGAAACTATATCATCAACGTAGAGGCAAATCATTAAAAAATCAGTACCTTATCTTTTGAAGTAAAGAGGAGGCTCATTGTAACTTTTTACATACCCATTCGAACTAAAATAGGTATCTTTCTTGTTACATCAGACCTTAAAGGTCTTTCCTTAACTTATAAACTTTGTCTTATGATGAATCCTTCGGTCGCATACACTTCCTCTAATAACTCTTCATTTAAAAACGAAGATTTTAACACGGCTTCAAACCTTGCAGCCGGGGAGCATGTGTCATTTGTCTCACCCACGTTAGGGTTATATTATATCTTTTTCCAGATACAAAGGTGCATGTATGCCAAGTTTCTATCTCATACAACCCTCGAAATTTAAGTTCTAATAAATATAGAGGCACTAATAAGATATTGACTTGGTAAATGAAATTCCGTTACGGATGGTAATGGACCGCCCCATTGGCCGATCTCACACTGAAACCTAAGCCGATCTCACACTGAAACCTAACACTTCTAAGTAAAATTATTTTATTTTAATTAGAAGAGTTGAGCCTCAATTAGATGTAAGTCTAGGCTTGACCATAAATCAATTCATTAAAAATACTTTAATTTGAGTCAATAAGTTGATCCATTATCATCCCTATATTCCGTGTATAAATAAAAGTGGGGTTATTAGACAATGCATCGTAAAGGTACAAATAAAGATAAAAGGTATAATTTTTTAGTTAGTTTTACTCATTAAAAAATTAAAAATACTCTTTTAATTTTTTTTAAAAATATATTGTAATATTAGAAATATAAAAAGAATTACTAATTCTTTTTTGAAACTTTTAACATAAATCACTAATTATTTAAAAATATCTTATAATATTTAAAACATCAACAAACCTTTTTTTTACTAGATCTTCTTCTCTTTTTTTTTGGAACTTTTAACATAAACCATTAATTTGAAGCGTTTATATTAGTCATCGACATAAAAGCCTCTATTGAAACAATTAAACAAAGAATTAATATAATTTTTTCTTAAAATTTATAATATTACAAAAAATTTAACTAATAAGTATTTTTTACAATTACAAAGGAACTTCCCGTCCTTTATTTCTACTAATAAATTTTTACTATAAATAAAAATCGTCCTAACATAATATTGATATATATAAAGGAAATAGAATAAAATAGATCATCACCTATTATTATAAATTAAATTAAAATTATGATTATTATTTTTTATTATAGTTTTTGAAAACATGGTTAAAAATATACAATATAATTATATAATATGACAATGAATTATTTTATAATTTTTAAAAAAAATTAAGAACTATTTTATAAATTTAAAAAATTACCTGAAACGGTATCCAAATATTAGCCAATATCAATATAATATTGTACTAAAACTTAATTCGATACTCAACCCATTATTAATACTCGAAGACAAAATCTTAATTGGCGATTTGGTCGGTATTTGTTTTTTGCTTTTAGGGCCAACCATTATCACATCTTGGTCAACATTCGACATAAAAAAGCTAACATAGCACCTCATGGCAGAGGGCGTCTAAGGTGGAAGGAATTTTCCTTTCGAGTTTATATATGTAGCTTTCTTTCTCTGTATAAGAATAACACACTAAGGGCATGTGCATTGTACATGCAATAGTATACCCCCCTCCGAGCTGGCGTTTGTCGTTAGTAGTTTATACTAAGATTTATATATTATATTCAGTAATATATATCAAACTACATTGACCTACATACATAATCGTTCTTTAATACAAATATGACTTAATTTATAAATATTATTTAAGTTAAATTAAAATTATTAATGAAAAAAACATAAGATTGAACAAAGTTTGGTTGAAGATCGATGGTTGTACATTTGCATTCGATAAACCAATGCTTCGATCGAACGAACGAGCAAAATTGAATGAAAAGAGGGGTTGCAGGGCCGGCGAACCAACAAAATTGAACGAAAAGAGGGGGTGTGGGGTCGGCGCCGGCCCTGCAACTCCGCCGGATTTAGAGTCTGGACAAAGGCATCAATGTAACAGTTAGGTATTTATTAATCAAATCCTTGATAAGTGCCACAAAATCTATTCTCACACTTCCAAAGTCAATACTCAGCACATATTTAACAGATTGAGAATTTCATTTGACTTGAGAATACATAAAATTAATTACATACATAACTTCGCCGCTGTACTGACTGATAAAGAAAATAAGCATTTGACTTTAGAAGGCCGGTTGGAGGTTGCCATAAATATATGTTAATGGACTTGCTCACCATTTGATAAGCGATTATTAAACTTAGTCAATACTATATAAAGCTATACCACCATAGCCAATGTCACCAACGCAAAAGTGTTCATCAGTCATCTGAAGAAAGAAACTTGGGGTTTGCAGAGATCTTAGAAGGAGTATAAATTAAAGGATACGCAACAAAAATGGTAGCGATGATGTATGCTCAATCTGGGATATGCATGGCCATCATCATCTTCTACACGTGCATATTGCTTCCTGTTCGTCATCTGAAAGAGAGTGTTCTCGACATGGTGGGCTTCATCTTGGTAGGAATCGGCATTCATTCCAAGTTCACCGTGACGTCGGCATGCATCGCCGTTGATGAGGTGCAGGAAGCGATCTGCAGGTTTGAAGAGTTGCAGAGCAGTACGTGTTATGGAAATGGTGATATGTGTTCTATTTGCCTGGTGGAGTTCATGAAGGAAGACGCGGTCAGCCAACTTACAATATGTAAGCATGTCTTTCATGTGGATTGCATTGATAAGTGGAAGGACAATCTTCAGTTTACTTGCCCGCTTTGTCGCTCCTGTTTTGTTCATATTTGAATTGCTCTGTACATTTACTGGCGGATATGCTTATGCTACAATCATAGGCCGTAAATACGAGTCTCTCCTGCTGTAAAATACGAAGTTTCAGTCTTTTCTTTCAGAGATTAGTGTATATATATAGTCTTTTCTTTATAAAATACTAGATTCTCGCATAACTATCCTCTTTCAGGTATTCCCTCTCTTTTTTCTTTTATTGTTTCTGTATACCACATCATTTCTATATTGTCTCATTTGCATACGGATCTACCGGAAACAACCTCTCTATTATGTAGGAGTAAGGCTGCGTACTATCGGACCTTTCCAGACTCTGCTTTATTGCGAGATTTCAGACTAGATAATGATTATATTACCACTTTTTGCTGCCCAGAAATCCAACCAATAAGATTCCACCAAAATAAACACAAAATCCTTAAGTAGAGTGACAATCGGTGCAATCTCCTGCCTAATCCGCATTTGAGTAAATGAGAATACTAGGATGATTAAAGGGACGAATAGTTAGTCCAAGACTAATAGTGCATTTTAAATAACGAAGAATTTATTTCACTGCTTGCCAATAGACCTCTATGGGACGATGCAAAAATCGATACATTTTATTAACCGAAAATGAAGTCTCAAAACGGGTG
>JANTNU010000235.1:46966638-46982341 GCA_024752395.1 Erythroxylum havanense
AATATAATTATTGCATAATTATTACGTCACACCGGTTCGACCAGTAGTTGAACCGGTCGAACCGGTCAAACCGGTAATCAGTAAGGCCACCGGTTCGATGACCGGTCCGGTTTTTAAAACATTGCCTCAAACATGTGGAGCATGAGACGACACACGTGGAGATGAAGAGGCCCCAAGGGATTATTATACATTGAAACGAGTCACGATTAAGGAACGGGTCAAAAGATCGAGATCAGTAAGGTTTTACAGATCAGATTGAATTTATTACAACACATTAGAAATTACTCAACATTTCAACAGACCATCTTCCCTTACGAATTTGGCGTCATTATTATGAAGTAAAGCCACAGTCGTTTTGAACCAAACGAAGATAATCATTTGTTTGAAACCAAGGTAAAGTTGAAGTTGGAGCAAGTGGTTTGCCTGAAAAGCAGTGAAGAACTAAAACCAAGCTTTGAAGAGGCAAGATCAAACTGCAGAAGATTGTCCTCCAATTGATGACCTCCAATGACGATGGAAGTTTTAGGAGTTTCCCCTCCATCCACGAGTCCAAGACATATCACTTTGTCACTAACTTGCACCATTGAATTTGCACCGAATATCCTCCAGTACACACTCTCACTCTGCAACACAAGATCAATAGGAGGCACGGCTGGTCCAACTCTCGTACTTCCAATTTTCTGTGAATCAAAACATGCCCCGAAAGGCGAAACAGCTGCCACTCTTGGGATGCCAGAGATCTCTTTGACAAAAGCTGTAACAACTGCTTTGTAGATTGAGGTCTCCATGACTGTATAAGGGGTCACGGTGCTCAGACTGGTTCCTCCATTACCTTCCTTATCGATAGATAACAATGACGTGTTGAATCGGACAATCTTTTCATTGACCTTAATGGATTTCACTTTTATAAAATAATCAGCTGATGGTTCTTCATGGAAAACAGGTCCCAGTGTACTCACAGGATTGAGGACTAGAGGAGTGTATATAAGTGAAGCAGAGACGTCAATATTAGGAAGCATCATGTAAGGACCATCACCGAAAAATATGACGCCCTTAGAAGTTGAAGTCGAACTCAAGCAAATGGCAAACTTGTGACGGAAGCTAAAAGCAGCAGAGAGTTGATTAGGAAGCGAGATCTTAGTTCTTCCAAGTGCAGCAATACCCTTGACGCCACTTGCAAGGCCCTTCTTGAGAAATGCGCCAACACAGGTGAAGAGGAACTTGGGCACTGTGACTTCTCTCCCAGGGTTCTTTCCATCGGTAGAAGGAATTGAAATAATGTCCATACTGACATCTCCAGTAGTACCATCCTGTGAAACAGAGTTGTACGGTATATTTTCACACGTGCTGTTGTGACATAATGGCTTGGGAGTTGAGTAACAGATATTGATGCAGCTCTTGGAGCCTGCAAGTGAGCATTGGACTGACTTGCAATGTGCAGGAAGAAACGAAGAAGAGACATAATCGTACTCGCAATCAACCCATAGGAATCGACCACCGAGATCGACTGTCAATTTTACGGGTACAAGGGGAGTTCTTTGGTTGATGGTGGTAATGTATTGGAGAGAAGACGAGTCCTTAGCGACTGGAAGAACAAGGGCTTTGGGTCGGGATGATGTTTTAGCTATAGAAGAGGCGATCAAGAAAAGAAGAGAACAGAGGAGAAAGAAGAGATTCAACGAGTGAGCCATTACAGACAGTTTAATGGTAGTCGACCGTAGATCCACTTTTATCTGCAGATCATAATGGTCAGCATGCAAATTTTTCTTTTTTTTCGGTGAAGCAAAGACTTTGACTAAGGAAATCACATCAGCCTTACTCTGACCGAGCTGACTTAGAATTTATTCGACTCATCGGAGGGAAAACCACAGAAATACTTTTTCTTATTTATATAAAATACATAATAATTAAAAGTCTCAAATAGTTCTGAGTGCCCAAACTTCATTTCTCTACTTAGGGGCACAAGAGACACCATATGACAAGAATACGATAAAAGAGAAAACGTGCTTGAGGCGGAGAGCACTTCCAAGTTCCAGCCTAAAAAAATGGCCTATCAAAAAAGATAATAATTAATGCTTTCTTTGTTAAATTCTGCAAGTGGGACTTTTCTTTTTTTTTTAGTACAAAGGGATAGACTAAACTAAATTAATGCGTAGCACGAGCAAAAGTCGTCGCTTGCACATCGCGGCAAAGCAACTCCTGGACTCCGAAGGGTGACTATTAGAGGACATGCAGACCTGGACATAGAACGCTGGCAAAGGTCGCCAAATGGTCAGCACACTGATTATCTTCCCGGACAACATGCTGGATGCGAACCTCCCAAGACTTTTGTAAAAGCTCCCAGGTACCTGGCAGTAAAAAAGGAAACTCAGTTAACATATTATGAGGATGAGAAAGGAGAGTAATGATCTCAATGGAATCCACCTCGACAATCACCCTGCGATGCCCCAAGTCCCAAGCCAGCAGAAAGCCAGTGAACACCCCCCAAAGCTCAGCCGTTAAAGGCAAGCACCTACTGAGCTTCTGCTGGAAGCCGCCACGCCATTAACGTGGCAATCCCTAATTAACCCCCCAGCAGAAGCCATAGAAGTTCCTGGTTTCACCGCCTCGTCTGTATTAAGTTTTATCCATCCCTCTGGAGGTTTGGTCCAGCCCACAGGAGTGCCCACTGGGACACCTTGAACGGGGAGCATTCGGTGTTCCAGTAGTCGGGAACGCTCAATCTAGTCGAAATAAGCTAGGGTGATATGGGACCCCTCCTCCAGCCATACAAAACCGGGCTAAAAATGAAGTTGTTATGTCATTTTCAAAGAAACCAGCAGGCGATTCCAAAAATAGTGGCCCACATAGCCTGATGAGCCGGAACAACCTTCGTGAGATTAGTCTGTAACCACGACGTCTCATCAAGCTGGAAAAAGTCAGTGTCCACTACCTCGCTAGGAAATTGTCTCCAGAAGGTCGACACCCTCGGACAATCCCTCGCGACATAGATCGTGTTCTCTTCCTACCCACAGAAGGAACAGCTACTATCCAAAGCAACACATCGCGCCACTCGTTGTTGGTTCGTCAGGAGTTTACGTTTAGTCATTAGCCAAAGGAACGATCGAATCCGTTGCGGGCCATTCCATTTCTAAATAACCTCCCAAAGTCGATTACGGGGCACCCGAGCCCGGCCCTCAATGAAGTCATATGCCGACGCAACCGTAAACCTCCCATGGGGGGTAGGGGCCCACAGTAATTGGTCCTCCCCGGCCCCCGCAATGGAGGGGCTAGAGTGGGCAAGGTCCACACAAACTGTAGTCGGGAGGTACTGCTGAAACTCGTTCCAGCGCCAACTACCATGATCGTGCATGAGGGACGCGACCACAGCAAACTGAAGGCTTTCCGAAACTGGAGCAATGGCAACGTGAATAAGCGACCCCCAACCTTCTAACCAGTTGTCCAACCAAAATAAAATGCTACGCCCATTACCCCTGGCTCAAGAGAGGCCCTGTCGAACAACTGGCCAGGCATCCGAGATATCCCTCCATGTAGCTGACGCCCCTGACTTGGTAATCTGGAGGGGAACTGTCGTAGTATCGAGCCAATATTTGGCTCTAAGGGCCCAAACCCAAAGCGCATCAGGTTTAGTGAGGAGGTCCCATCCTAACTTGGCGAGAAGCGCATCGTTGGTAGTCCAAAGACGCTTAAGCCCGAGACCCCCTTTGGCCTTAGGTTTACACACCGACTCCCACTGAACGAGATGCATTTTATGATGATCTGGTGTAGACCCCAGATAAAGTCTCACATAAGTTTCTCCAGGTTATCACACAATTGACGCAAAAGCCGCACCATCTGCATCGTAAAAATAGGCAGGGCCGCAATGACAGACTGAGTTAAGTTCACCCCGCCTGCTAAGGAAAACATCTGGGCTCGCCAGCCGGCAAGCTTAAACTGGGCATGATCAAGAAGATATTGGTATGTACGACGATTGGACCATTCATGGAGAAGCGGAACCCCAAGATAACGGTCCAGATTGGTCGTACAGGTAACTTGAAGCCCCTGCCTAAGCCGCTGTGCAATATTTCGGTGGACATTCCTCGAAAAAAATATCCATGTCTTGGTATAGTTCACTCGCTGCCCCGAAGCGAGACAAAAAGTCTCCAGGGTACGTGCAATAACTCGTATCTGAGTGTTCGACGCTTCCACAAAAAGCACGAGGTCATCAGCAAAAAACAGGTGGGAGATAGGGGGTCCCGAGTGGCTAAGCTTAATAGGCTTCCGCACCCCACTTCCCACCTCGCGAGAAATGAGATGCCCGAGACGCTCCATACATAAAACAAAAAGGTAGGGAGAGAGGGGATCGCCTTGCCGGAGGCCCCTCGAGGGCATGAACGGCTCAGAGAGCAACCCTTGCCAGGCGACTTACGTCGAAATAGTCGTGACACATTGCATGATAACCCAGATTAAAGGCTCAGGGAAACCGATCTCAATCAAAGTCTCCTGAATAAACAGCCAGCGAAGCCTGTCATAGGCTTTCTCCAGGTCCACTTTTAAGGCCAGGTAGCCTGTAGGTCCAGTCCGCTTGCGCATCGAATGTATAACCTCCTGGGTGAGAATGATATTGCCAGTGATATGTCGGCCTGAAATGAAACTACACTGATTTTCCGCAGTCAGGTGACTCATATGGGCTTTCAAACGATTCACCACAGAGAGCTGGGACGGGGAAGGGATCTTGGGAATGAGCACCATGGTAAGGTTTAAATCTGGATCTCAACGTTCCTGGCGGAAAATCTGCTGGATAAACGACACCACAGAAGGTCCAACAGTCCCCCAATGGTGCTGGAAGAAGAGGGTCCATCCACCTCCGGGGCTTTATTGGGATGCAGAGCATAAACCGCACTCCTGATTTCCGCCTCATGTAAAGGGGAAAAAAGCTCCCGAAACTGCTCCCTCGAAAGAGCTGGGAATGCACCCAAAATGGGGAAGTGCGATGGAGTCTCTTCGTCCCGGGTATAAAGCTGAACAAAATAATGCTGGACAAGGCGACGCAGCTGGTCGAGATCCGAAATGACATTTTCGGAGGAGTCCCGAAGGCGCTTAATACGAAGCTTCTTATGCTTGGCTAAAGTGATGGCATGGTAATATTTAGTGTTCCGATCACCTTTCGAAAGCCAATCACACTGAGCCTTTTGATGCCACAATAGTTCCTCCTCACACTAGACCTGTAACAGCTCACAGCTCAAAGTATCCTTTAGCGTCAGCAACGAATCTCAGGGATTGGTTGTCAGAGCACGTCGTATGCCTTCCAACCGAGCAGTCAACCGCTTCTTCCGGTAGAATATATTACCAAACACTTGATGGTTCCACCACTGAAGGTGATGAGAGAGATGGGCTAAAGAGCGACTCAAGACTCCCTCCCTTGGAATCCAATGCTGGGCCACCACCGCTTGGAGCCCTGAGTGGGTAAGCCAGGCATTCTGAAAGCGAAAAGGCGGAGCGCCAACAATCCTTAGTTGAGGCCTGCAAAATTGAAGTAGCATAGGTCGATGGTCTGACCCCATAAAGGGGAGATGGTTATTCACCGTGTGGGAAAATTGATGCATCCACTCCGTCGAACCAACCCGATCCAGCCGAACTTGAGTCGTGCCACAACGCCAAGTAAATTTAAAACCTATGAAGCCCAAATCGTGTAAACCACAATGGAACCCATTCCTTAAAGCGGTTATTCACGATCGAGTAAGAGGTGGCACCGCCCTTCCTATCCGAGAGAGCTAATTTAGCATTAAAATCACCGCCGAAGATCCAGGGTCGAGTAGCTTGGCTTCCAAGCAAGGTAAGGAGAGGCCAAAGACGGGCTTAGGAGGTCCTTTGTGGACTAGCATACACCACCATTAGATCAAAATGAGACGAATGAAACCTAACAGTAGTGTGGAGGAATTGACGATGCGCTATGACCACAAAAATTGTAAACTCCGCCTTCCACAAGAGCCAAATTCCACCCGAGAAGCCTTACGTTTCAACACGAAAAGAAAAATCAAAACCTAGGGAATGGATAAGAGCTATGGCCCGAGGGCCACTAATGCGAGGTTCAAAGAGGGCTAGAATCTCCGGTTTGTAATTACTAATGTAATTACCCAGGAGGGTCTGAAAAGTTATCCTCCTGCCCGCTCCTTGACAATTTCAAAAAAATATCGACATAAATCAAAACTAGAAGAAGGAGACCTACCTCGAAGCCGTCGTACTGCTCTCCACACGTGGCTCGCCACTCTCCATGGCTTGAGGCGTGGGATTGAATCTCGAGTCCTGATGCAAGCTGGGGTGATCATCAGGCCCAGAGGACGTCATCGAAAAGTCTGGCGGGTCCGTGGGGGGAAGTTCAGGTGGTCCGCCCCCCATCCTGAGTTCCTCGACCCCCACCAAAAAGGGTGTCCGCTCCCCAGACCCTTGATCTGGGACTGCTATGAGCTGGCGATCACATACCATCTCGGAATGCGTCGGGAAAACTACAGCTAAATTTTAGTCCTTAGCCGTGGGATGTAATTGGATAGGGGGAAAGTTAGTGACGTCAATTGTCGGGGCGGCACTAGCCTGCCTCTCTTCTGGGCTAGTGGAGGGAAAATCACAGACTTCCCCTTGGAGGCTTGCGTAGCCTTATGGCCTGTGTAGACTGCCTCCCCAAAGCCCCCTTGAACTGGAAGGCTCTTGATCCACTTGAAACTCCCACTTGGACCCGTTGGCCCAGTCCTTCCAACTAATCCGCAGGAGACGTGCGCGGAGGTCCAGCAGGCTCTGGGCCTGTATCCAAGGAAGTTAAAGCCGCAAACCTTGACCCTTCCTTCACAGTCACCCACGTGAATCACTGGCGCTAGTCTGAGGACATCCCTTCACACTGGGTCTTGGGCGGCGACGTTGGACATTGGTCCAAGGACCATAGCCATTGCTCGTCCCATCGATTCGTGACACGACCTTGTCCACCAATGGCTCGCCTTACTCAATCGCCCCTGCACCAGGCGTAATCGACAGAGAAGCATCGTCCGCGGCAGCACCAGATTTCTTGGAGCAGGTCGTAGGCGAATGCCCCACTATGCCGCACATATAGCACACTGGTGGCAGCCCTTCGTATGTGACCAATAAGGTTTCCCCATCCAAAGTCACGCTGGAACGCAGCGGGACAGTTAGATCGACCTCGACAGTAAGCCGCGCATATCTTCCTCGTTGGGCATGCAAGGAGGCGTCATCGAGCCACACAGTGGCACCAACGATATTCCCTATCGCACGCAAGATCTGAGGATGATATCGAGCTATAAGGAGGTTGGGGATCTGGACCCACACGACGGCGTGGGAGATCTTAGCTTGGGAAGGTCTGAACGAGGGAACCCACTGCTGAACCGCAATAACATGCCCAAAGATCGTCCACGATCCATTGGTGAGTACGTGTAAGAAGTCCTCGTCGACCTGAAACTTGATCAGAAACAAATCATAGTCCATGTCCACCAGCTTCATGGGGTCGCGAAGCTGCCACAGGCTGCGGAGGCGGGCGTAGAGTATATGATAGCCAACCCTTCGGCCAAGGACCTTCACCACCACCGCACGGCTCCATTGTTGGTCGAGTTTCAAGCATAGCTGTTGGAAGAGCATAATGTTACCCTTGTTCTCCCCAACTTCTTGTGTAATGTCACCTTCCTCTATATCAATCGGACGATCCTCTGGCCAGACGACGTTCACCATTGTAGCATTGCCAGGTGGGCCACCGGTGACAGCTTGACTATAGGACATAGTGGGAGGGGGAGACTCGTCATCTCGCTTGTGCGTGCGCCCCTTCTTGTCAGGGTGGCCCCCTGAGTCGAGGGGAGTCATTGGGAAGAGATGGTTCAGCCGGCAGCAGCAAGAACCACCCGAACACCAAAACGAAGAAAACATAATCACAGCGTCACAAAGACTTTTCTTTGGATGGTCATGGGGACTAAACCTGGTGATATGTAGAGCTTGGACAATATTTTGCGTGTTGACTTCGTGACGGAGTTAACTTTATTTTATTTTATAGGAAGTTTCATTCTGAGTTGCTTGAGTTGTCATTGAAACTTTACTTGTTAGGGCGAGCTAAATGAAATATTTAATATATATAAATATTTTACAAAAGGTCGAAAGTGTAGATATAGATAAAAGTGTTTCAATCATTATAAAATTACTTTGTTATTTACTCCCTAATATTGAAAGTTTCTATAATTTTGAGAATTTCATTATTATGGTTTTTGTCACAACATTAGAGTTGAATTTATACGCGAATGAGGCTATGCAAGATAAGGTAAATGATAAGATGAAGTCAAAAAATTATGGTTGTTAAGATGGTGATTGCAAAAATATGATAGAGATTATAGAGTATGTGATGCTTGTGTTATTAGCCTTCTCAAGCTCAAATTATTATATAAATCGATCGGATTAGAGCAGGTTTGCAGCTAAATAGGATTGAAGAAATAGTAATAAACATACAAATTTTACATTAAAAAACTCTCAAATTAGGATAATAACCACAGGCAAGGATAGAAGAATTTTACTACTGAGAAAAATAGGAGAATTAAAAAGAAAAACTAGACCAAAAATACACAAAATATTTTTCTCTCTTTCTCTTTCTCTTTCTCTTTCTCTTTCTCTTTCTCTTTCTTCTCTCTCTCACCTCATGTCTCTCTTCTCTTTTTTTGCTCTGTGTTTGCTCTTTTCATCTCTTGCCTATATAGGCAGGATATATGTGGGATAGCTTTGGTATGTATCAAAAACGATGCTTACCATATTTGATAATTCTCCCACTTGAAAATTTGATTGAGAGTCAATCAGATCTTCACACTATTCTTTCTACCTTGCCGTTTCATGTTGCTTACGTCTCTGTCAGGCCACATGAGAATAGACATCACAAACTTGTCACCATTGATTGCTTTTGTCATAAAGTCTACCAGGCTATCCATTGTATGAATTTTTTACATGTCCACCGTTCCTTCTTCCACTTTCTCATGAGCGAAGTGATAATGAACTCGGATGTGTTTTGACCTTGAATGAAGTGCTGGATTTTTTTCAAGATGCAAAGCACTCTAACTGTCACAATACAAAGTAATATTCTCTTATTTATTCCCAAGTTCTTCCAACATCATCTTCAACCACATTGCCTCTTTACTAGCTTGTGTAAAAGTTATATATTCTGCTTCTGTTGTTGACATAGCCACAACTAACTACAATTTTGAAACCTAGCGCACAGCTCCTTTAGCTAGTCTAAACACGTACCCTATAGTGGATTTACTTTTATCAAGATCACCTGCATAATCAGTATCAACTTATCCTTTGACAGTAAAATCTGATCCTCCATAACATAATGCAACATCTGAGGTTCCTTTGATATATATGAAAGTCCTCTTAACAGTATTTCAATGCTCTTGACTGGGATCACCATATATCTACTAACTACTCCAACTGAATGTGGAATGTCTGGTCTTGTATAAATGATAGTGAACGTTAGACTCTCCACTGCTGATGTATACGGTACTTGAGACATCTCCATCATCTCGTCTTCATTGCTAGGACTCATACTTGAGGATAACTTAAAATTGACAGGAAGAGGGGTATAAATTGACTTACAATCTTGCATGTTGAATTGTCGCAAGATCTTCTTCAAATAATTCTTCTGAGAAAATTAATCTTCATATTATTTCTATCTCGGTGAATTTGCATCCCTAGAATCTTGTTTGTTAGTTCCAAGTCCTTCATTTCAAATTTTCTAGCCAACTGTGCTTTCAATTCTTTGATACAATCATTATTGGGGCATGTTACTAACATTTCGTCTACTGACAACAGCAAGACTATAAATCATCTTTCTCAAACCTCTTGAAATATGCACAAGAGTCTGCATTCAGTCTGTTGTATCCAAGACTCATGATGAAGGAATCAAATCTCTTATACCAACAGCTCAGCGTCTTTTTTTAACCATATAGAGATCTGTTCAACATGAAAACCAAGTTCTCTTTCCCTTTTTCTTCAAAACCTTCTAGCTAGAGTATATAAATTTCTTCTTTAAGATCTCCATGAAGAAATGCAGTTTTCACATCTAACTGCTCAAGATCCAAGTCAAATATAGCACACATTGCCAGAACTACTCGAACTATAATGATTCGAACCAGAGGAGAAAATATTTTATTCAAATCAATACCTTCTTTATAAGCATTTCCTTTTACTGCCAATTTAGTACAACATCACTCTACTTGATCATCACCACTCCTCTTGATCTTGTAAATCCCTTTATTGCCAATAGGCTTACTTCCTTGTCGTAGTGATACCAGCTCTCATGTCTTATTTTTATGTAGAGCTTCAATTTCTTCCTGCATTGCTGTCATCCACTAAGATGCATCTAAACTATTCATTACTTCTTGAAGAGTTTGTGGCTCTCCGTCCTCAGTTGAAAGACAGTATGCAATATTGCCCTCTATAATATAATATGAGTACCAACTTGGTGCTCTTCTTATGTGAGTTGGTCTTCGAGTATCTAGAACATCATATTCAACTAGTTCTTGTTCCTCGTGCTCTGGTGTAGCTTCAGAAGAATCATTTTGATCAACTTCCCTATCCACTTGAACTGTTGTAATTTCTAGATTCTCTTGTACAGTGACAACATTTTCTGCTTGCTCTTGATCCTTATCTTTCATAAAGATAAAATCCCTGCTGATAACAATCTTGTGGGCAGTGGAATCCCATAAATGATACCCCTTTACTCCTTCAGCATATCCCAAAAAATACATCTTTTGGATTTTGGATCCAACTTTGTAGTTTCTTAGGCATTCAACATCACATAGACCGGACTTCCAAATATATGGAGGTTGGAATACTCCATTGATTTACCAGTCCACATCTCCATTGATGTCTTTAACCCAATTGTAATTGATGGAGCTCAATTCACCATATAACAAGCGATATTAACTACTTCTGCCTAGAATTTCTTATTTAAGCTTGCAGTTCTCAACATCGCTTTTGTTCTTTCCAACAGAGTTTTATTCATCTACTCTACTACTCTATTTTGTTAAGGAGTGTATGCCATCGTGAACTACTTTTTGATGCCTTCTTGCTTGCAAAATTCATCAAATTCTTTCCCAGTATTTCGCCTCCATTATCTGAGCGCAAACACATGATCTTCTTACCAAATTCGAGTTCCACACATGTTTTGTAAAATTTAAAAGTTAGAAACACATCTACCTTCCTTTTGATAGAAAACACCCAACATCTCCTCGAATAATTATTAATGAATGATACAAAGAAATTTTCTCCTCCTAGGGACGTAACTAGTGCTTTCCATACATCAAAGTGAATCAATTCTAGAATTTCTTTGCTTTTGAACTTTGATGCATTGAACTTCAATCGATAATCGATGTTGCTTACTCACAATGCAATGCTCACAGAAAGGTAATGATACCTTTGTGAGACCTGGAAGTAGATTCTTCTCTGTAAGTATCTTCATTCCTTTTTTCGACATATGTCCAAGCTTTTTATGCCATGTCGTTACAGATTTGTCATATGGTCTAATCACCACAACGGATGCCTCTCCTTCTTGCAAAGTTACTCCTTTCAGCATGTGTAGGTTTGTAACAATCTTCTCTGCTTTTATAAATACTAGCGCTCGTTTAATCACTTTCATGATCTTGTTTGAATCTTAAATTTGAAACTGAGATTATCAGTTGTCCTACAAACAACAAAAACTTCTTCAGGCCCTCAACATGTTGCACTTTTTCAATAGTCTGAGTTATCCCATCATACATCTTTAACTTGATGGTGTCGATACCAACGATCTTCAGAGCTTGATCATTACAACTATACACAGATCTTCCAAAGACATATTCATACTGATGGAACTATTCTCTTCGAGAGGTCATATGAAAAGTAGCTGCTGAATCAAGAAGTCATACATCAACAAATCTTCTCTTTCCTCTAATAGTTGTTGTTGCTTTACAGACCATTGCACCTCCATCAGTTGAAGTATTTGCCACATTTCTTTGAGGAATAGAATCTTTCTTATTTAGATTTCAACAATTCTTCTTTAGGTGCCCTTTCTTGCCACAATTATAGCACTTGAAATTCTTCTTTCTCCTAGATTTTGATCTATCATAACTATGACTCCCACTTAGGCCACGTTCCATTGATCTTCACTTCGTCACTGCCAAGGCCTTCGCTTGTTAGGAATTTGCCAGCATGTCTTCCTTACTTTTGTGCCGACTCTCTTCTTCCATAATAGCGGCTACAATATTGTCAAAGATTAGAGTGTCTATGTTGTTTGCTAAATTAATGACGAGTTGATCATACGAATCTGGTAGACTTTGAAGTAGAAGTTTCGCATGTTCATTTATCTCTATTATGTACCCAATGATGTGAGTTGGAAAAATAAAGTATTTAAAGTATTTAGGTGCTTCGTCACCGAAGTAGATTTCGCCATGCGTAAAGTATATAGTTTGCTTTTCAGAAAAATTTTGTTACGGAGTGATTTGACCTCGTACAATTTTGTGAAGTGATCTCATATTTCCTTTGCAGTCTTCTTTTCCTCTATGCTAGATAATACTCCATCAACTAAAACTAGGCGAAGATTAGCTACATTATTCCCATCTATCTCGTTCCACTTTTCATTTGTGACTCTAGCTGGTCGTTCACTAATGACCTCCAGACAATTATCTTTCCTCAAGATTACCTTTATCTTCAACTTCCACAATGAGAAATTACTCCCATTAAATTTCTCAATCTCAAATTTTGCAGCCATTGCTTCTATTACAAATAGAATTTAACTCTCACTATTTCACGTGAATAGTACTTGTATGTATGAATAGTACATATATGTATGAATAGTACCATATATATGAATAGTATCGTATGTATATGTATGAATAGTACCATACTCGTCAATAGTATTGTATAATTGAATCAAAGTAACTGCACAATTTAATGCAAAAATAAGTGCATGAACAGTTGTCACCTTTTAAGGTTACTATTCACCAACTTTTACTAAACTCACCCGAACTCCGAACAGATTACGTTAAAAAATTTATCGTAATTTTCTCGCCTTGTTTTGATACCACTTGTTGTGAAAATCGATCGGATTAGAGCAGGTTCGCAGCTAAATAAGACTGAAAGAATAGTAATAAACACACAGATTTTATGTGAAAAGCTCCCAAATTAAGGTAAAAATCACGAGCAAGGATAAAAGAATTTTACTACTGAAAAAAACTAGAGAATTATAAGAAAAAACTAAACCAAATTATACACATAATATTTTTGTCTCTCTTTCTCTTTCTTTTCTCTCTCACCTCACGTCTATCTTCTTTTTTCTGCTCTGTATTTGCTCTCTTCATTTCCTGCCTATTTATAAGTAGGAGATGTGTGGGATAGCTGGCCATTTGGCCGTCTATCCTTTTCTTTATTTCAACTTTTTGGTAGGCATCGAAAATAGTGCCTTCCATTTTTGACACAAACTTGGACCAAAGTTGATGAATGCAATTGAACATAAGGCTTTACATCAACAATTTTATCAACAGAAGAAATATGCTAGATGAAGAGAAATTTGTTAGCTACCAGGTCTTGAATAAATGAATGTCAATCTCAATGTGTTTCGTACGAGCATATAGCACCAGTATTATCACATCAAAGAGTTGGTGTATCATGAGAGAATCCTATCTTACCAAGTAAAAAGGTGATCAAAAAAAGTTCAACAACAGTGAGGGTAGGGCAATTGGGCCAGTCATCATAATAAGCTTGTAAGGTAATGGAAGGTGATTTGGAGAAGGAAAGACCTTAATAGGGTATAGAACGAAGATATTACAAAATCTATTTGATTGCAATATGGTGAAGCATATAGCACCAGTATTATCACATCAAAGAGTTGGTGTATCATGAGAGAATCCTATCTTACCAAGCAAAAAGGTTATCAAAAAAAGTTCAACAACGGTGAGGGTAGGGCAACTGGGCCAATCATTATAATAAGCTTGTAAGGTAATGGAAGGTGATTTAGAGAAGGAAAGACCTTAAGAGGGTATAGAACGAAGATATTACAAAATCTGTTTGATTGCAATATGGTGAAGCATATAGCACCAGTATTATCACATCAAAGAGTTGGTGTATCATGAGAGAATCCTATCTTACCAAGCAAAAAGGTTATCAAAAAAAGTTCAACAACGGTGAGGGTAGGGCAACTGGGCCAATCATTATAATAAGCTTGTAAGGTAATGGAAGGTGATTTAGAGAAGGAAAGACCTTAAGAGGGTATAGAACGAAGATATTACAAAATCTGTTTGATTGTAATATGGTGAACGTCATAAGGCAATACGAAAATTGAGAAACTTTATTAATAGTAAAATGAATGTCTGAGTGAATAAGAAAAAGTTAATGAAGGGCATCAACAGTACTTTTATATTCAGTAGGATTAAAAAGAGTTAACCATGATTTTTTGGAGAGAGGAATGGTGGGTGTGATAGGTATATTTGGAGGTTTGGAGTCATGAAATCATGTTCGACGGAGAATATCTTGAGTGCATTGAGCCTAAGTAAGTACAAGGCTATTAGAGGTGGAGATGGCTTTAATTATTAGGAAATAGAAAAGTTGTCCTAGATCCTTGATAGAAAAGGTGGTGTTGAAATCATGAATGAGAGAGTTAATAAAGGGAATGGAAGAATCAATGACTAGGATATCATCTACATAGACTAAAATATAAGTGGTATGAGTTAATGAGTCAGAGTGGAGTGACCAAAAAGACGTGTCAAATTTAGTTGAGATAAAATAAAGGTCATGAAGTTTCTAACCAATGTCAGGAAACCAAGCATAAGGAGCTTGTTTAAGGCTATACAAGGCTTTATGGAGACGACAAACATAGGAAGGATAATGAGGATCTATAAAGCTAGGTGGTTGAGACATAAAAATTAGCTCCTGGAGACGACCATAAATAAAAACTTGTTGACATCTAGTTGAAAAACATGTCAATTATTGGTGAGAGTAAGGGTAAGGATGAAGCGAGCGGTGATGAGTTTGACAGTAGGGCTAAAAGTGTTAGTATAATCGAGATCTAAAATTTAATGATAACCTTTGATAAGACGGGCTTTATAATGATTAATAGTATCATCAAAGTTTTGTTTAGTATAAAAAACACTTTTATTGCTGACAATATTGGCTTCTAAGAGTGCAGGAATAAGGTTCAAGTTTGGTTTTATAGAGAGCATTAAACTTATCTAGAATGGCTTGGTGCTAGTCAAACATTTTGTTGAATTGGGTGAAAGAAGTTGGATTAAGAGTAGGAGTATTATAAGTGACAGCAAAATAAGTGATAAAGTCAAAGAAGTTATAAGGAGTACAAGAATTATCATGCATATAAGCAATCATTGGATATAAACAAGAGGATGAGAAAGAAATATCAGTGATACATGCGAGTAATCAGTAGATTGAGTTCAATTTGTCAATTCAATTATATGATTATCAAACATAATTATTGGTAGCTTGACATGGTCAAATATTTAAAATCTTTCAATTTACCGAAAAATGACCGATAAGTTATTTACCAAACAAGTCATATATAGCATGTGATGATCGTGCTATTAAATATTTTAGTTTTATATGTCGTTCTTGTTGTAACACCCAAATATCCCCTGGGAGGATACATGGATGCCACCCAAGACAGGACAAACAACTCAAAACGTTTCACACATGCATTTTTAAAAAC
>JANTNU010000235.1:46994707-47043807 GCA_024752395.1 Erythroxylum havanense
AAGCATTATGTTGGAACCCCTCCCCGGTGAGTCACGTGTCCGACGTCCTACGTGACATCTGGACGCGCATCTCACGAAGGAGGAATTCCTCACCACGAAAGAAACCTCAAAAACTTCTAACAATTTATCAAAACTCTAATTTAACTAAAACCCTTCCATTTATTTCTATTTATTAAGCATTAACATCCCACTAAAAATCCCAAATTAATTTTAAAAAGAAAATTAGGCAAACTAAACTTCAAAATAAATAAAACATGCTTAATGCGAATCGGGGCCTAACACATTAAGTTTAGTAGTTATATGGATCTCCTTCTATCATATTATTAGTCAAATATACTTTCAAGAGATATCATAATGTTGCCATCAAATGGTTTATATAGTTATGTTTAAAAACTTGTTATTGCAGATTAATTGTGGGGATAATGTGAGTAAAAAGGTAAAAGGGAGATTTGGAGATGATGTAGTTGTCGATGACCTAAATACTGATGATAGGCAGGACGATTGAGAGTTACCAAAGTAATTAGGGGTTAATTTTTGAAGGATCCACCTTTATGACTGACGTGATTAATTTGTTCCCCTTAATAACCCATTTGACAAAACTTTGAAGATTTTGTAAATTAGTGAGTTATTTAATTTTTTAAAATGTTATAATCTTTTTCTATACTGTCACATATTAAATCTAACTTAAAATTTGGTGAAAATGTTAAGAGATAAATGTTCTTTCAATCTTGTAAAATATCATGACCCTTCTTTTCCCTTTGAATTCTTCATTTCCAACAACTTTAGTATCTTAAAAATCAACGTATTCAGTATATAAGACTCCATGTTTTGAGAAATTTGAGCAAGGTCACAGTGTACACAACTTTCTTTTTATATTTTTACAAAGAGATTAATTCGATCTTATGATCACAAAGAAGTAATTTTACCGATTAATAACCCTAATTCTTAATTTCTAAACTTATATGAATGCCCATCTAATACATTAGAGTGACTAGCTCTAGGCTATTGAAAGCTGAGAGAGGGAGAATATACTTATAAAAACTTTTAAAAGTTATATTCACCATTTTACTATATTTTTAAGAAATTAACTTAAAATTAAGTATTAATAATGACAATCACATTGGTTTTAAGTTCTTTAATATTTTTTAATGAGACAACGCTTATCAATATATGAAAGAAATTATTTCTTTGGTCATAACTGAATCAAAAATTTTAAGCTAAAAAAATTTATATTATAATTGATTTTAAAACTTTGAAATTTGTTCTCAATCTCGTTGAAATAATGTTTTAACAAATCTTTATTTTTTTAAAAGTATTAAAAATCTTTAATGTTTTATGCCTTATGATTAAATAGTTTATTTCAAATATCAAATTATAAATTAAACATTTATTATTTTCTCATTCAACTTGGTCACAAGGGTCTTTGATAGATTTTGAGGGGGTGTGACATAGAACAAGGAGTTCTGTTGCATCACATTGCTCTTCACAGCCAAAAAACCAGTGCCAAAGCTTCCTGCAAGTTCCCTCATGCCTTAGCCTCTAGTACTGCCACCAACCTCTTACCACCATCACCCCTTTTAAGTTTTACCACCACCGCCATGTCTTAGCCTCCAATATCAGCCCCTTATCGCCACCACCACCAGCAACTTTCTCTACATACTCCAGCCACTACCAATAAAATTTCTCAACAGCTTAACTCTGTCAGCCTTTACAAACCCTAACAATCTACCACCACCATCCCCAAATTCCGCACATATCTGATAACCCACCCAAATCGCCATGCCTTAGCCATAAGAACTGACTTCGTCAACACTTTTAACACAACAATCTTCACTTCCCATTCCTTACTTCCCAACCTTGCAATAATGCATAAAAACTCCTCAGCCACAACAAAACCAAATTATAGTCAGGTAGTAGATCCCTTACAGCCATAGCCATAGATTCCATCACCACTACCCCCATACTCCCCTGAAACAGCTAGATCTCAAATAGTTCTCCTCCTTTCTTCAGCCATAACCAAGCTTTGGGCTTCTCTTTCAAACCCCCCAGTAAGAAACCCTAGACTCCATCTTTGTCATAACATACCACACTGAATTTTCAACCCTTCAATCAACCATCAAACAAAACATATCTCCTATCACTAACCCTACCCCTACCTCCCCCTCTAAATTCACTACAGTACCTCTTTTTTTTCCTTTTGCTCTTCAACCAACCCTCTTATTAACACCACAACTCCTCCCAAGGGGGTTACCACTGCTACTGCTGGAAACATGGATAGAGGAACTAGGAAAATATGGAAGCAGGGCGTGGGTGATAACTCAGATTCTTCTTTGGTTTTCAACCCTCCGGTTGAGATTGATGATAAGCTAATGGTCGCTCCTAGCTTAGATGTTTTGCAGCAGGGAGCTAGGACATGAGAAGCTACCTTGGTTGGATTTTTCAAGGATAAAAGACTTGTTTTTCTTGTTATACAAGAGTGAGCTTCAAGAAATTGGAAAGAAAAAGGTCTTTTGGAGATAATACTAACTGAAAAGGATAATATATTCTTTACCTTTTAAAAAAAAAATCGAAAGTTCAAAATGTAATAGAAGAGGGACCATGACATATCTCCCAACTTCTTCTATCTCTTTTAGTACTGTTTTTGTCAAGTTACCTAAAATACATAGATATAGTTATCTATTACAAGGAATCAAAATAAGTAAAAAGGGAACATCTTTATAATGATATTCATAATATTAATTACGTCTCCTTGAAATTTAATTAAAGTAAAAAATTATTGTATAAATGAAATATGTTGCCAATAATTTACTAAACTTATTTTGGTTCTAATTAATATGGTATTATTAGATAATAAGGAAAGAAAATAAATTATCATTTCATTTAAAGTACATGTTATCTTGCAATTATTTGTTAGTAAACAATTTTCCAAATTGGTTAATGATATTTACAATTGGAAATACAATATTACAAAATCAATAAACAAAAACTTTTCATTCATACACACATACTCAATTAAAATTTCTTAGTGGAATTAACAAAGTGCTTTATTATTTTTTAACTTTTGTTGCTTTTACCATTTCTTCAGTCATATTTGGTAATTTTTCATTCTCTTTTTGCCTTAGATATATTTATTATAAGTCACAATATTATGAAGTTTATTATTTTTTAGAAGGAATTTGTAGAAATATGTTTCTTGTGTCCTAAACATTTCACATATAAAAGAACACGGCCGTTTTAGTTTTAGAATTTTAACAAAATTCAATTGTTCTGTAAATTGTAGAAAAGAGTGAGATGCAACCAGATGGAGAGAGAGTTTGCACCGGCCCACTTTGTACACCGAGCTTTGCTAACTATGAATGCTTCGTCAATTGCACCATGAAAGGATATAGCACTGGAAGATGTTTTTAAAATCATCGATTTTAATTAATCTTTTAATAACACTGAAGGTGTTAGTGAAGGCTTTTGAAAGTTATTGCGGTGGAGGCACTAAGATTTGGCAGAAATGGTGTATAAAACAATGATTAGAATTTATTGAAATAGAAAAAAGTTAATGAAGTTAATGAATCCTAATAGTGTGGCATTGGAATACATCCTTTGTTTCAACTTTGTTTCGCAATTAATATGGCATCGTTTTGTAAATTCTACATATAATATGATGTAGTTTATATTCATATTAGGACGGAACAAAGTTAAAACATAATAATGAGAATAGATGATTTGAATCTACTACGCTATCTTTAGTAGATACTAAATGGTGGAGTTAACTTCTAATTAGTTTAGGTACAAATAATTACTAATCTAGTACTAAACTCTGTTATGTCAACCTTAAAAAACAATCCAAATTTAGTATTTACAATATAGTGGTGTCTATTTCTCTTTTAGTATTGTTTTTGTCAAGTTACCTAAAATACATAGATATGGTTATCTATTACAAGGAGACAAAATAAGCAAAAGGGGAACATCTTTATAGTGATATTCATGATATTAATTACTTATCCTTGAAATTTAATTAAAGTAACAAATTATTGTATAAATGAAATATGTTGCCAATAAATTTGGTTGTAATTAATAGGGCATTATTAGATATTAAGGAAAGTAAATAAAATATATCCTTTCATTTAAAGTACATGTTATCTTGCAATTATTTGTAATCAAACAATTTTCCAAATTGGTTAATGACATTTACAATTGGAAATACTATTAGTTTCTAGTCAACTCTATAAATACCAAATCAATAAACAAAAAATTTTCATTCAGACTCAATTAACATTTCTGAAGTAAATATTATCAAGAGAAAACTTTCTTAATGGCATCAACAAAGTGTTTCATTATTTTTTTAACTTTTGTTACTTTTATCATCGCTTCAGTCACATCGGGTAATTTTTGATTCTCTTTTTACTTTACTTTAGATATATTTGTTATAAGTCATGATATTATTAAGTTTATTATTTTTTTGAAGGAATTTATAGAAAAATATTTCTTGTATCCTAAACATTTCACATGTAAAAGAACACGGTCGTTTTAATTTTAGAAGTTTAACTAAATTCAGTTGTTTTGTAAATTGTAGAAAAGAGTGAAGTGCAACCAGATGGAAAGAGAGTTTGTACCGGCCCACGCTGTACACCAAGCTTTGCTGACTATGAATGCTTCGTCAATTGTGCCATGAAAGGATATAAGACTGGAAGATGTTACGCTAAGAGACCACATGCAGAGAAGATATGTTGTTGTGAAACAAAATCTTTCCAATAACAAGACTTTGTCCTTATTTTTGTGCTTTAACTTTTATGACATTTTAATGTCAGTCGCTTGATAATAAAATAACAAAATAGCATGAGCTTTTATTCTAATAGCTTGCTTTTTTTTTGTGGGTTTCCCCCCTCAAATGCTATCTTTATTTGTAACAAACAACTAAAGGTTTGAAAATTAAAATAATTCTTATATTTATAAATTGTATCGAATTGATTTGTAAGATTTTTGTAACGCATGTCTACATATTTGAATTTATTTGTTTGTACAATTAATAAACATAAAATAATTCAACTCAATTTTGATTTAAAAATTAACTTATAAATTATTAAATGTGTAAATTCTATGACATTTGAAAGCATTAAGCTTAGTAGTTATATGGACCTCCTTCTATCATATTATCAGTCAAATATACTCTCAAGATATATCATAATGTTGCCATCAAATGGTTTATGTAGTTATGTTTAAAAACTTGTTATTGCCGATTAATTGCGGGGATAATGTGAGTAATAAGATAAGATGACCCTTAAGGGGTGTGGCTCGATGGTTGAGAGCGAGACTTGACTTTGATTAGGTCCCAGGTTCGATTTCATGCTAGCCCCTCTTGTAAGAGCCTGGGGCAGTCGAGGTTTTACTTGTAGATGGAGAACTAGTTGGACCCTCAATAATGAGGTGCACCCGCTTGGTCCGCCTGTAGGGTAGTGCACCAATTAAGTCTTTAAAAAAATATGCCCGTTTGGCCCGCATACGAGATTTCTTCGAATTCAAAAAAAAAAAGAAGATAAAATGGGCATTTGAGATGATGCAGTTGTTGATGACCTAAATACTGAGGATGGGCAAGAGGACGAGAGTTTCTAAAGTAATTAGGGGTTAATTTTTGAAGGATCCACCTTCGTGACTGACATGATTAATGTGTGTCCCTTAATAACCCATTTGTCAGAACTTTGATGATTTTGTAAATTAGTGAGTGAGTTAATTTTTTAAAAATGTTATAATCTTTTTTTACACTTCACATTAAATCTAACTTAAATTTTGGTGCAAATGTTAAGAGACAAAATGTTCTTTCAATCTTGTAAGATATCTACCCTTCTTTTCCCTTGAGATCTCCAATTCCAACAACTTTAATATCTTAAAAATCAACATTTCAGTATATAAAATTCGCTGCTTTGCGAAATTTGGAGAGGATTATAATACGCGATCTTCTCTTTATATTTTTATAAAAAAAAATGATTCGACTTTACGATCACAAAAAAGTAATTTTATCGATTAATAACCCTAATTCTTAATTTCTAAACTTTTATGAATGCCCATCTAATACATTAGAGGAACAAGCTCTAGGCTATTGGAAGCTCAGAGAGGGAGAATATACCTATAGAAACTTTTAAAGTTATATTCACCATTTTACTATATTTTTTAGAAATTAACCTAAAATTAAGTATTAATAACGACAATCACATTGGTTCAAGTTCTTTTTATCTTTCTTTAACGAGACAATATTTATCAATAGACGAAGGAAATTATTTCTTTGGTCATAACTAAATCAAAAAATTTAAGCAAAAAAAATTGATATTATAATTAATTTTAAACTTTGAAATTTGTTCTCAATCTCATCGAAATAATGTTTTAACAAGTCTTTATTTTCTTAAAAGTAATTTAAAATCTTTAATATTTTATGCCTTCTGATTAAATAGTTTATTTCAAAGAACAAATTATAAATTTAATATTATTTATTTTTTATTCAACTTTAACAAATCTATTACAAGCTTCCTTAAGTAAGAGAATTAGAAACTGAGCAACTTTAAGAACTCTATTAAAACTCGTTCGATTTAAAAAAGAGCAACTATGAGTTTTAGTTTTTATTAATAATTATTCTTAGGAATTGTGGATAGCCTAAAAAGAATTATGCTTAATTACCCCAAAAAAAAATGAAAAGACCTAAATACAAGAAATTTCGAAAGCCATTTAGAATTTCTCTCCGACACACTCAAATTACAGGTTAATCGTATAAGCTACCAACAGCGATGATAAAATATAATTCTTTGTATTTTAATTTTAATTTTTATGATTCAAAAATTATTATATATTATATATTATTATATTAGAGTAACACTCTAAAGGTAATCGATTTTTAGAATAATGCTTTAAAGGTAATCACCTTTAATATTTTTATACAAGCTTTATTTTGATTAATGAAGTGAAAGACAATTTTCATTAATTTAATGTTCTTTTTTTATAAATTGATGTCGATGTTAAATGGAATTAATGAAATCCATGATACAAACATAATATAAAGGAAATCATGGTGAAATTATGATAATGAGATTTTATCATGTGCAATTATGTTAGCATCTAAATTATCTATAGTTATAGGATTAATGAGACAAGATATTGTTAATCCAGATAGACTAGCACATGTTATACTTCTTGATTTGATTACATAGTGGATTTCGTAAACTGTAAGCATGAGATATTTAGAGTTAAGATGACCTACTAAAAGATTATCACATGAATGATCTATCAAATGTCAGTGATTAATCTCATTATAACAATATTGCAAATATCCTTATACTTGAGGTACTCAAGGATATCTTAGATACTGATCATGTACTTTGACACTATTCCTTGTTGTCTCAAGATAATGTCGCTTATAAGGTGATAATTGGGTACAACTATTAGTGTTCAAAAGTAATTGAGTAGCCAATAAAAGATTCATCACTCTCGATAGAAGGAGATGATATCTACGACCTCTTGTTGGAGTCATTACTCGGGAGTTTTTGGCTAAAGCAATTATGTATCATGAAGAGAGTCTTCAATGACACATAGAGTAATGAGATCCTCAAGACAAGAACTAATATCACTTGGACTAGATATGACATAGTCAGTCTAGTAAGAGTTGAGACATAACTCATACTCTGAATCAAGTGGAGTATGAGATGGTGAAGAGACGAATTGTATGGTAATTGTCTATGAAAATATTCGTAAGTTAGATAATTAATTGTCGAAGAGTTCGTGCGTTAATTGACTTACATTTCGGTAAATTGATATCAAGAAACCCTTCATAATTTGCTTGAATTAATAGTTAATTCAAGTGGCATGAAACCATTCATGATATGCTTCGATTAAGAGTTACTCCAAGTGCCTAAAATAACTAAGAACTTAAAGGTCCCACGTATAAAAGATAGGATAAAAAACAAAATATGCATGGCTGTCATTTTAAGCAAGTCACTATCATGACCCGTTTGATGATGTGTGGTACATAAGTGAGTTCTTCACTTATGTACACACGAAATTCAGCCAAAAAACACACTCCATTAAGAGGCTAAGGGTCTATAAGAGTTTTGGAAGTTGAGAGAAGTGATATTGAGATTTGTTAATGCAATTTTATGCAATTGTTGCATGAGTTTAATTACATACAACTTGATTATGATTTAACTTTCAATTGAGCATCTACTTGAATTTATCTTGTTCGGTGCTCTAGTCACCTTTAAACATTGTTATTTTCCATCTTTTCGTACTCTCAAGAGGCCTAAGAAATTGTTTGGTGTTTGTAACAACCCAAATAATGAGAAGAAGTAAAAAAGGAAGAGTTGTCCTTAAGGTACACAATTTTAATTACATATTCTCTTAGTTCTTTCTATTACATATATATGATTTAGGATTTTTATGGGGATATCATAGGATTGGAATTTTGATTCCAATACTTTCACTATATAACCATGTACGAGATGCATGAACCCATGGCTTCTCTACATATTATATAATTATTATATAAATTTATCATACTATAAAATTATTTTTTGAGATGAATACACTAATGCTATTTTGTGGCCTAATTATATAATATCACTCAATAACAACAGCAATAACATCCACATTAACAATAACAACAATAATAATAGTCATAATGATAATAACAATAATATTCAATTAAAGTCTCGCTAAAGATAGCCGACGCACCGAACCAAAACTTGCTGTAAATTGAAATTTACATGTAACGGGTAGATAAAAGCCTCTCTAAATTCAAATGCAAAGGGGAACAGAATTCACAAAATTAACAAAATGGGGGAATAATAGAGAAAGAAATAAGGTAGGAGAGATCTGGCAGAGACGGACGCAGAGCAACTCAACCCCCAAAAATCCAAGCTCCCCAACAATCTCCCCCTCTCTCTCTCTCTCTCTTCCGATCCCGTCGGCCCCTTTTATTCTAGGGTTCCATTTCTCCCTCGCTTCCCCAAATTCAAACCTTTTTCAACAAAAAAAGCAATAAGAGACGTTTGAAATCGGTTTTGCCGTTACGAATTTTTTTCAATTTTTTCTATTGGATCTCCCTTGCGATTTTTAGGGGCCGATGGTTTTTTGATTAATTAATTTGATTGGAGGTGTTGTTGTTGATGGCGTCTGCTCAGGTGTTACCAAGCTCAAGGAAACAGGAACATCTTCAAGCTGGCAAGCGTCGGGTTTGTCTTATTAAATCTTTTCTTCTTACCTCCCTTACCCTGCATATTGTTTTATACAACGATTATCACGTGTCAATTTGCAATATTTGCATGTTTGATCTAAATGTGGTCGTGTAGGGCGTGCTTGATCGATTGTTAAGATGTTAAAAACCTCATTTCTTTACAGATTGATGGTTTGTTTTGTTGATGATTACGTAGATTGCCAGAATGGTTGGTATTATAGCTCTGACTGTGATGATGGACCTAACAGTTTCGAACAGTAGGGCGTTGTGATCGTAGTTGATCTTCATTCATGCAAGTTGAATAGACGTGTCTATGCCTGCTTCATTTTCCTTTTTTCTGCAAGTTGAATAGACGTGTTCTATGCCTGCTTCATTTTCCTTTTTTCTGGTGGATTGAACTGAATTGGTTTGGCTGCTTTGGGTTTGTGAGCTAGAGCAAGTTGTTACTAGGATTAGAAACTTAAATTTATACGGTTGAGCATCTGGGTATGAATCCGTGTAAAGGTAATTCCAGCATAGCAATGGTGTGAGTCTGTTACAATTAACGTGCAATTATTTATGTTGAAACTGCTTAAGATTAACTAACACTTATCGACAATCAATTTTGAAAGAGAAGAATCAAATTTTGTGACTTTGAAATGGAGCTATCCAAAGACTGAAATTACATAAAAAGATAGTTGATGGTAGGATTCAACAGGATTTAAGTACTTTCAGAAGATATAACCAACCATGAATATAGTAAATTTCACTGTTAAAGTGCATGTTGCTTGGTTCATTTGTAGGGCTTCTTCTAACATTTGAGAAGTAGATTTTGCTTCTAAACATGCTTTAATTGGTAAAGATGAAGAGGAAGCTAGCAGTTTGCTACCACTCACTTCTCTTCAAAACTCTAAATCATTGGAAACAAACCGTGAGCTGTTGTTATAATAAGTTGTTTATTTTAACTTCCTTTTTTTATTTATTTTTATGTTATTGCTTTCTTGCTCTTCAATATCTTTGCTGTTTATATTTGTTTTGGTGTTTTAATTGCATACCACTAGGTGTTCCTAGACCAATTCATAATAGAATTTATGCTATATTTGGAGAATTTGAGGTTTTTTAGGGCTTCAAAAAGTATTCATCTTATCCTAGTTCTTACAGGGGCTTCTTATTTTGATTTTTTAATAATGCAGTTAGTTGTTAGGTTTTGATGGCTTGAAACTTGAAAATATATATGTACATATATATCTTATTCTACCCATTTCCTGATCTTATTTATTTGATTCCTTGAAAACTAGTGAAAGAATTGTGAAACTTTTTCCCCTTTCAACTTATTTATATTTTTTTCCTTCTAAGTGGATGTTTTCTTGTTTGCATTTTCTCTATCTTGCAGCTGGAGGAGTTCCGCAAAAAGAAGGCAGCAGAGCGAGCCAAGAAAACTGAAAACAATGGTCAACCCAGTGCTCCTGATTTAAATCAAGATTCAAAACAACCTTTAGATGCTGAATGTGTACGAATTACAGACTCTGGTGGAGCTGGTACATCTGATGGACCAAGTGGAACTGTTGAATCCTTTTTTGTTCCTGACAAAAATGTTGACAGCATCATCGGCGTTTCGAGGAATCTTTTACAACCCTCTTTAAATGATAAAGATATTAGTCTGTCAATAGTGAATGATTATAATACAGCAAATGCTCATATAGCACATATTTCAAATGATCAGTATTTTAAGGAACATGATACTTCGAAATTTGCCAGAGATACCGGTATTAATCATGGTCAAACGACAAATGAAATGGGAAAAGAATCTGGAATATACAATGGTAGCCAGGGTGGAAGGACTTATGG
The DNA here is from genome assembly GCA_024752395.1 of Erythroxylum havanense. Classification (NCBI taxonomy): domain Eukaryota; kingdom Viridiplantae; phylum Streptophyta; class Magnoliopsida; order Malpighiales; family Erythroxylaceae; genus Erythroxylum; species Erythroxylum havanense. The sequence continues at coordinate 47,005,740 of JANTNU010000235.1, forward strand.
AAGTTTGGCTCATCATTCTATTGGTTTAGAGCCACATGCAGGTCAACCTAACGAGAGTAGTTCTAGCAATTCTAGTTTTACAGGGACAGAGTTGTTCCATTCAAAAGATAAACTTAGTTCTTTAAAGAATTCTGCAGTGTCAAATCCTGCCCTTCATACTTTAGTGTCACCTCCAGTGTCTACCAACTCTCAACTGTACAAAGAGACCTCTGATGACAACATTTTGGAAGCTGGTGGTATGTCTTCCTTTAATCTTTTGAATGTAATTCAGGATTTCCAGCTCTACTTTATTTCTTCAATCAAGATTTATCAGACTTGTTTTCTCTACTCCCTTCTGGGAGAAAAGCTAATAATAATTCATGGGCATTGTACTTACCTCTGTTCATCCAGGTACCATCTTGAGTGGATCCAGTCTTGAAGTTCAACAGGACAATCACAACAGGAATCAGTTCAGTGATATTACAAGTTCCAAACTTGAGGAAAGAAATTTCGGTAGCTTGCCGGATATGCATAATGCACCTTTGCGGCTCTCTGAATCCACAGGATACAATTTAGAGGCATGGAGCTCCTCAAATTATGTACCACAACATGTAGCCTCATCTGAATTCAGCTCTAGAAGATCACGCCCATCTTTCCTGGATTCTCTGAATGTACATAGGGGTTCTCTTGGGACTCCTTCCCAACAACCTGAACCAGATAAGAAGTCTTATATTCCAAACTTTTCAGCATCAAATGACATAGGGTCATCTGCTTTTCAAAAGCCATTGGTAGATAATGGAACTCCGGGATATTACATGAATTCTCAACCTTTAAATTTGCCTGGTGCAATTGAGAATTCAACTAACCATTCAGTTTCTTCAACTAATGGTACTAATAAACTGTGGCCAAATTCCAGTGAGAACCTTGCAGAGGAAAGACAGGAATTCCCATTACTTAAAGAAAATGAAGATTTCGCTACTCTGGAACAGGTACCATCTTTTCTTCTTGCAGTAATTATACTTGTGAGACTTGCTTTATTCCTAAATGTCTGTCAAAATTTTGGTAAATATACATTTTGGTGACGGCTTAAGTATGATCTTTTTACTTGCATTAAGTGGCTTCAAACTGTTGCCTTGGGGGTTTTTATTGGAAAATATACACTCATGTCAGGAGAGACTGGCTTTATTATATTAATATTGATTATTTGGATCCAACTGAAATTTATTACTTAGCTTTGCAATTTGTACACTCTTGATTATGTAAATGGATAATTTGGTTTCCCTTGCTATTGCTGATGCTTGGCGAATTATACATGGGGCAGGGTTCTATGAAATCAGCTGTAATGGTACGAGTCTTATATGTTTTTGGTCTCCCATAAGGGGCTTTGTAGGTTGGCCCAAAGGTTTGACATCTTGGGATCAGTCCTTTGGACATATGTTACCGATTTATGTTGTTAGTTGTCCTGGTGACCTGTCAGGAACAGTCAAAAACTGCTGAATCTTGTCTCTTGAGTATCTGCATAATCTCCTTTATAAGTGCTTTAAGTGGTATGGGTTGTTTCTACTGTAAAATTATCATGATTAGTGTTATTTTTGCTTGATACTTTCACTTGTACTTGCTAACTTAAGATTATCTAAGCCTGTTTCCTTAAGTACATCCCTTTGACTTAACCTCTGTTGCTGTTGAACTTAAATGAAGCATATTGAAGATTTGACACAAGAAAAGTTTTCTTTGCAACGAGCTCTAGAAGCTTCGCGTGCTTTGTCAGAGTCCTTGGCTGCAGAAAATTCATCGTTGACAGACAATTATAACCAACAGGTTGGCTGTCAGGACATTATTCTTGTTGCATTGCTAGTCACTGTTCATTGCATTTATTTTGCTAAAGCTAAGATTCTGGATATTACCTAAATGCTAGTCCAGAATATCGTAAATAAAGGTACAATTTGGCATTAAGGTTCTGAATATTACCTCAATTGCAAGTTCTTGACTAGTCTTCATCAAGCCAAACATTTTGACACCTCGAATATTTCTTACGAACACACAATTTCGTTTCATAATCTGATCTTTATTTTATTTGTTGCTTCACCAGAGAAGTGTTGTCAACCAACTCAGGGCAGACATGGAGAGGCTCCAACAGGAAATCAAAACCTGTCTGGTGAGTTGACAGTCATCTTCTGCATAAAGCTTTTCATGAATGGATGTCAGTTCACCTGCTTCAGTCCATTGGTTTGGATTTTACGAAGCAAGTGAACTCTTATTAACATTGTGGATCTTATTGACTAGGAAAAAAAAAAGTTTCGACATGATGAGCATATTCCTTTGAACTAGCATTTGTACTTTTATTGCATGTGGACACCGCACAAAAATTCTTTATTTGGTAGGAGGAAGCATTTTCTGTTTTCATTTTCCTTAAATGCTGTCCATCTTCTATTTTCTGATTTGCTATCAGTGTCTTTTGTAAGCAGACCATAAACAGATGTTCTCTGAAAATATTATGATACAATGTTCTTTAAGGAATAAATTAAAAGTTGTGTTTTCATTGTTAGTGCATCTAAAGTGAAAACAGAGAAAACAGTTTTAGATATTCTCCAAAATGCTGTAAGGCAACATGCTTTTCAGAAAACACTTTCTATTTAAACCTCCACTAATTTTTTTCGTATTATCTTGTAATTTCTATTGCAGAAGCAGAACAATGTTCTGTAATATTGATAGATTTATGAAATATCTTCTTTGGATGGTCTTTGAAACCAACTTCCATTTCAGATTTCTTTGGGACTTAATAATGCTCTCCAATATAGGTGTTGTTTTTGAAGTTTAAATAAAATAAAACGATGGATGTGGGTAATAACAGAAATGTTTTCATATCATTTTATTATCATTTGTTGCATGTTAGTTATCTCCACGTACATTGATAAAAATATTGGTTTAAAAAAATAAAGAGAATTACTAAAAGATTATATATCTTAATTGAATATGTTCCACTTTTACTTTATAAATAATTCTGCATGTCATTTATAGTAGATGGTATCAATTTTTTACTGTTCTATAAAAAAATTAAGTGCTCTTTTATGTTCTGTCAAAAATATGTCCTTCTGCAGTTGTTTGTAAATTATTGGTACCATATTAAGCTGAGTTTTAAAGATATATTCAAATAAAAGCTAAATATACAAAATGCTGAATGTGGAACTTCTAATTTAAGAAGTTTATGTACAATTTTATAAACATACAGTAATATGCTTTCATTACATAATAATCTAAAACAAGAAACTTGCTAAATTTTAAAGAAGTGCTAAATTCAGAAACAGTAAATAATATAAAGAGCGACCACATAATTAGGTTAGTTATAAAAATATTATTAATATTATAGTCTATATGTTTACTATTTCACCTTAACTATAGTTTTAGTATCTTTATATGCTTAACTAATAACCGTAGTGTCACTTGCCTGTAAGTATATCCTGTGGTTTGACAAGTTGTTAAATGGTTTGATTATTTTCTGTTATTTTTCTGCTAGAATGCTCATATTTCATGCTACCCACTTGTCTGAGCAGGCAGAACTCGATTCTGTAAAAGTTGAATATGCAAACGCTCAGCTAGAATGTAATGCTGCTGATGAGCGGGCAAAATTATTGGCCTCTGAGGTTATTGGTTTGGAAGAGAAGGTATGGATTTCTTGATTCTGAAGTTCGTGTTTGAAATTATATGATGTTGGGTCATCAATAAGAGTTGGTCCCCTTGTCATTTCCCTAATCCTGGTTTGATATTCAATAATGTAGTTTCCATATTTGCAAGTCAAAAACTTCACTTACATGGTTAGTTTTCATGACATTTACATGAAACCCACGTTGCTTTAGTGCTGTAAGATCTATCAGTAATGATTTTTTTATGTGCATAAAGTGGTGGTGTTGTTGCTACTCATTAGTGAACAGCACGATCTATGGCCCTTGCTTTCAGCTGCCTTGGTACTATACACTTATGGCTTGGGCTTGCCTATGGTCATGTGTTTGAGGGGTAATAGCTTCGATTGCGTAGGAAATTAATAGCTGAACTTCTTCTTGTGGCCTGCCAAAGTGGAAATTTGAGTACTGGAATGCTGAAACCAGTGGGCCAATTTTGATTTCATCATTGCTTCAGTATCCTCATCAAACTTCTTGTCAGTTGCAATAGATAAAGATGATGTGCAACAAATCATGAAATGATGTTTGTTTGATACCTTGTAGTTTCTAAACCTGACAATTTCATCCATGATTTATTTTTCTTGATAGAACTTTTTTTTGTCTGATCTGATAGCAGCATGCATGCAATGTTCAGGCTGCACCATTTATTCATAGAAAATTAGTTGGTTCTATGTTGTTTATTTTTATGTTTTTCTAAATTGAAGTTCAGTAAACCCTATTTACCTGAATGGAAAGAATTGTAATAAATGGGAGTGAAAGAGCAAGGTAGCCCGCTTAAGATGTCAATTTTGGCTTAAAAGCTATGACTGGAGAAACTAAGATGTGGGAATGCAACTCTATGCGCACGGTGGCTGACAATACTGATTTGGTTATAATATGCTTGAATTACTGTGGTTTAGATGTTTTTTGTAGTCCAACCCTTGTTTCCTTATATATCAAATTTATTCTGTATGGTATTTTATTGCTTATGTAGGCATAGCATACAAGAATTTGAAAGGCCTTCTTTACATTAATTTGATAATGTATAAGCACTTGATTTAATATGCATCAGTACTATTGGCATTGGCTACTGTTTTTTACTACTAATGAACTTAAACTGTAACTAATTTCATGTAGGCATTACGACTGAGGTCGACTGAGCTAAAGCTAGAGAGGGAATTGGAGAATGCACATTCTGAGATTCAATTGTATAGGTACTTGTTATTTTGAATTTGACTGCTCATGATGTTTTTGAATGCCAAAAAAAATACAATATATTGAGAGAATGATGTCTAGATATTTTGCTAAGCTGGTGTTTCCTGAGATGAAGGAAATATTGGCGCAGCGGCAAAAATTCTTTTCTATCAGTCAAGCAATAGGTGTATAATAATGGAGTAATATAGAGCTGATAAAAATGTCTATCTTTAATTTAATTTGAGTATTAGACTATCAATAGATCCTGGGAAGTAGATGAGGCACAGAAGTTAATTTTGACACGTGACAATAGTGATTTCTACACGTTGCTTTATGCTCTTGCCCTTTATATGGGCAATTCAATCTTTGTGGTAATCCCGGGTTATATTCAATTGGCAATTGCTACCGAGTATTGCAGAAAGAAAATGTTGAGCCTAGAAAAAGACCGTCATGACTTGCAGTTGACAGTTGATGCCCTTCAAGAAGGTATGCATAGTTTATGATTCCTTTTGACACTGATAGTTTATGATTCCTTTTGACACCAACTTTCAGTGTTTGTAATCGTAAAGCGCAACATAAAAGGAACTTCTCACTGCTTATTATTGTATAAATATGATGATCTCTGGATAATGTTTACTTGCCTTTGCTGTTTTTTCACTTGTCCTGATGTTCATCAATTGATCTATCCACCTAATATGGAAGCTGGATTGCATGGGAAAACAAAAGATAGACTATGATATTCATTAAATATTTTTATGGCAGATCTGTTTGGAGTTCTGCAAAAGTGAAGATGACAAAGTTTTTCTTTTTGTTTGCATGTGCATGAACCAACATTACGTTGTTTGTAACCTTGCTTTGCTTTTTTTCATTTCTTGTTTCTTCACTTAAAGTCAAGATATCTAGGAAGTTGGGGCGCATTCCATTGTCTTTCATGTGGGTTAAAATCAGAGAAGGACCTCTTATTTTCCTTGCTTTGATAAAGTACATACCCAAATAAATAGTTGATACCTAAATCTAGAATTGGAAACGCAATCAATAACTTCCTATTTTTCAACTTCGTATTTTATCACTATACAGCTTATATACAACTCAAACAATGTGGATATGGGATTTTTTGAACCACCTTAATGAAGTTTGTTTTGCATTTATCTCCTGTTCTTTTTCACAAGAACAGGAATAAAAAACTGGAGGGGTATGGTAACGATGACTTTAGACTAAAGCATCCTTATAGGCAATTATTGATAGTTTAATGAGTGGTCTCTTTTCTTGGGACATGTGACTAAATTCCATAATCATCTGCGATCTGATGGAAAATTTACAGAGTTTCTAGGAATTGGTAATGTTGGCTACACTTGTCACTCGGTCATTCAACAATTTTAGCCTGAGCCTTTTCCTTATTATAGAACTTCTACATCTAACAATCTACTGATTCGAAACTTCTGGTTATGTACTTGTTAGGTCAAATGAAAATCATTTTATAGTTGGATGTAGTGCCACATCACTCTACTTAATTTATGAAGCTTTCTGATAAAAAAAGTTGATTTTATTTTGAGAAGCAAACTAAAATGCATAATCAGTTGGTTCCCTGGAATGGAAAAATTTGCTTTTAGGATCATGCAGCTCCTAAAAGTAGGCTTATCATTGTAATATTAAAATGGAGAGGGTTGCAATATTGAAGTGGAGATACTTTAGCTTGGTTTGTGTTAGTCAAGTTTATGTTTACAGCAAGTTTTTAACCCATATTGCTAGTTACTAAATATGCTTTTGAGTTTCTGAAATTTAATTCCGTTTTGTATGATGCAGAGAAGAAGCTATTGCAGTCTAAGCTACGAAAGGCTTCAGCAAGTGGGAAGTCTGTAGATGGTAGGAGTCCTATTAACAAAAAGGATGTCTCAACATCTACTGAAGATTTACGTAAGTTAAGCTCTTCGCTGTGAAGTTAGCTTAATTTCAATGTGCAACCTTCTCCCTATATTATCCTCGGAGAGAATAGCTTTGTTGAAGACTATTTTTATAACCTCTTGAACATTCTGGAATGATGCCAGGTGGTCGTGTAATATAAGGCTGTCAACTTTATTAAAAAATTAAATGGTAGTTATTACATATATGAGTAAGATTTTGCCGGAACAGTTTGGACACAAAGTTCATTTCTCCTCCGTAAAATGGAACTATAATAAGTTTTTGTTTATGTTTGTTCTGTTTATCCATACTTATTGACTAGACTATGTATAGGATTCTCTTTAAAATCTTCATCTATTTCTGATTTCATGGTTTGTTCTTTGGTGAAAATCCCAGGCACTGACCCAGACACTTCCAACCCAGAAGCTCGTGCTGGTGTATCAGGTGATGCCCCCATTTATCCCACAGTACCTGAAAACGAAGAGCCAGATGGAGAAATTTCTTCTGTGTATTTACCTCCAGAGCAATTGGCAATGATTCAGAAGATCAATGCCTTAATTTCTGAGGTGCCTGCCCAGTGAAAGATTACATATTTTTGTTCTTTCACCTAATTGGTTATTTATTTATGTTCGTCTGAGGAAAAGTGAAAAGTAACTTTTGATTTTATGGAACATAATCATGTTGAACAATGGACCTCGTCTGTTCAGTTAGCATTGGAGAAAGAAGATTTGATGCAAGCATTGGCATCCAAGTCATCACAGTGCTCCAAGCTGGAGGTAACATTCTAATCTGAAAGGATCTCAATACGAAGTTTGTGGTAGTATGATATATTTTATATCATCTCAAGGAAATGGCACGATTACATAAAATTTATTTAATTCAGATGTACTGCAGTAAACTGCATCATACTTCCATCATCCTGTATATGTGCTGGATTTTCTCAATGATTTGTACTGCTCTTCATGACATTTATCGTCATCTTGTTCTGCTGATATTGCCCAAAATGTATTGCGATACTTTCACCTTTGATAATATTTTCGATCACCACTGACCATATGTAAGGTAATTGCACCTTTTACAAATGTTTGTTCTCCGCATTTCGATGTAAGTTTCTGTTTTCAAAATTTTGTTTTTACAATCTTTGCTATCATACAAGGTAGCTTTAAAAATTGTATTTACCTTTGTTTCATCAATCTGAGAAATTGAACGAATTGCTGATGATAACAAGAAGAACAATATGGTCTTTTTGCAAAGAGGAATAAAATTATGATGATGTGCTTGCAAATATACCACTGTTGTTGCAAATGTAGTTTGTTTTTCATGTTATATGTCCCCTCCACAACTCCAACATACCCTTCTCTTTTGGCATGATTACTGATAGATTCTGGAAAAAGCAATCCTACATAGGTTGTGATAGCATCATTAGATCATGAAATTATTATTACCTTGTTGATGTTTAGTGATTGGACAATGCTAGGGGATGACAGGTTTTGATTTATTTATTGTCGCTGACTGATCAATGATACCCGTTCTGTTTCATGTAACTGAAGAATTTGAACAAGGAGTTATCGGGTAAACTTGAGGTTCAAACTCAAAGATTGGAGCTCTTGACTGCGCAAAACATAGCCAGTGGGAGTATCCCGGCAAAATTGCCTGATTCTCTTACCGTTCAGGAGAATACTATGTATGCAGATGAAGGCGATGAGGTAGGATATCTGAACCAAAATCATTACTATATTTATTTCGTATTAGAATAATATTTAATTTTGCTGCAGTGGAAATAAAATATTTTAATTACTAAATCAGTATATACTGTCAGACTCCATTAAACTTATTTGGACCCTCCTCCCATACCACTACAGCAAATCATAAATGGACTGTGCACCCGCGTATGTATGTGTGCGCTAATATTTTAGGTGCATTTGTTATTTTTTTATGGTACAAATCCTGTAAATGGAGTTTCTAGTAACTAGTTTTTGATATGCTTTCATGACTTCTACTGCCTTGATGTTAGATGCCTGACCAGGAATTGCGGCTGTTTTGCCTCATAGGTTTTCTATTGGCAGCCTGAATATCAGCTTCATTTCTTTATGAGTTCATTTCCCACTCCATCTGTTTTAGATCTAGTATCCTTGTTTGCTAATATCGGAAACACACTCTCTATCAGTTAGGGGTAAGACTACATATGTCTGAACCTTCCTAGACCTTACATATCAACGAAATTTCTATTGAGATATTGTTGTTGTGTTAATGAAAGGTGCTGAGTTCACCTTGTTGCATCAAATCATTCTCTCTGCATCCGTCACGTCATCCAATTTCTGTGTGTTATATGAATCAAGTAACCTATTTAATTTACATTCATGCATGTTCTTGGTAATAACCCTTCATGCATGTTCGTCGTAAATAACCCTAACTGATTTATCAACCGTGCCTTTGGGGGTGCACAAGATAAACGGGATTTGATTTTCCCATGTTATTGGTTGCTGAGACTGTATGTATTTCTTGTGGATGTAGGTGGTGGAAAGGGTTCTAGGGTGGATCATGAAGCTGTTTCCTGGAGGGCCATCTAGACGAAGAACCAGCAAGCTTCTTTGATACATCAGTCAAGACTGCCAATCGATCTGAAGTGCATGAGCATTACTTTTGTTTCATCCCTAGTTTTTTTGGTGTGCAAACCGAGGCACAATCTGTATATGCCGCGTGAACTGTACCATCCATTCTTTTTATAAGAGATCAAAAGTTAGTGTTAAAAGCCTTCTGATTAATTGATAATACCTATACTCATTTTTTGCCAAAGGAAAATAAGAATGTCTAATGTAGTTGTTTAGTGTTAATTACAACAATGAAGGATAATGATTTTACCTAATATTTAATTACAAATTGGAATGAGTTCCCATCTTTTTATGAAGAGATTGAAAAGAGAATGCATATATTAATACCAGGTCTAAAATTGTAGCATATAAAAATGAATTACTAAGATATCAGGTTAAATACACTGAGATTCTCTTGGTATAACCTTCTTTTTTCATTTTCATTAGTATATTTTGAAAATTATAATTATATACCTTTTATGGTATTTTTTTATACCTATTTTATAATTCCTTCTATGGTATTTTACTAAGTTTTTTATTTAAAATAATATAAGATTGTAAATTTCATTATGATATCCTTTTGAAGTTATGAATAGGTAAAAATTAATAAAATATTAAAAGAGTTGTGTGACAGTTAAATAATATTATAAAAAGATAAATAATTATATTTTAAAAAATAACAGAAAATTCGGCTTAATTACTCTTTGTATATTAGTAATTATCAAATATGAGGATGGAAGAAAATAAACCATAATCTTATTAGAAGTGAGTGAAGAAGAAATTCAAAAATTAGAACACAGTTCCTATTGCATGTTTATACTATTTTCACCGACTACAACAACATTTAATAAAAATTTCGCTGAGATATAAGATTTGATGATGCCCAGTAATACACAGTCTTACTCCTAACTAATAGAGAGACTTTTTAATTATTTTCACTCAACTATTCATGTATATTTATTTATTTATTTTGACAAGTGATTATATTCTAACCAATGATATAATAGAATAATTATTGTGTAGTAACATAAAACTGAGAACAAAAAAGTGCGAGAAATTGTTTTAAATAACATAAATATCTCCAAAGGATACATAATTAAAATAATTAGTGTTAATTTAACAATTTGTTTTTGTTTATTACTTACGAGTCCTTTGTGAGATTCACCGCACTTAGCTCAAACTTATCGTTATGAATATGTACGTGTTCTAACGCAAATTTAGTTTTTTTTTTCCTTTGATCAATCAAAATTTTAACCGAAGGGTAGCTCTATATTCTATTATAGGTATCCAATGTAGGTGCTGTTCATCATTTAGAGGTAGGTCATTTTTTGTTTACTCGTGATAAGATTTCGTCATTTAGGGTATGTTTATATATTGTCATCAAGCTAACTTTGGTTTTGTACATATCCGACGCACAAACACTGACAAATCAATAAGCTGAGCTAAAGGACGCCATTATTGACAAGTCTATTTCACCAGACGATATTCCAACGCCTATCTTATCTGGGGGTCATTCAATTTCTAACTATCTATTTGTTTTTCAACACAGCTTTTGGCTATTCTATTGTATTCTACTGCATAGGATTTCTGGCACAAATGTCTTGTAGCTACGAGGGAAATAGTAGATGTATTAAAAGGCACATGGGGTATTTATATTAGACAATATTAAATGAGAATGGACCCTCCTCTGTCCCTCACAAGTCTCAACCCATCGTTGTTTACCATTGTTGTGAAACTTCCAAGTATTATAACTGCAAGTCTCTTTCAGGCAGGGAATCCGAAGACGTATAACCATTAATGTATTTACATACATGCATACACTATATACGGTAATGGAAAAAAAGAAATAATGTTTACCGATACCAAACAAGGTTTGATATATGAACCAAGATCTTCTGTCCAGTATTACCCTGTCTTATTCTATCTCATGAAATCTCAACCATTTATTTTGTGGGATTCACACGGTTCTACGCGGGACCTACATAGGATCCACATAAATAAACGACTGAAATTTATTGGACACAATAAAATACTATAATATTAGACAGAAGATCTGGACTCTGGATATATATGCTGCTTCTGTTCTGAGTGAAGTGAGTTTGTGGTCAACTTCTCACCGTAACATCCTCTTTGTTTGTTTGTTAGCTAATTGATGAATAGTGCATGAAAGTTATCAAATTTGTGAGAAAGATTCGACAACCAGCGTGAATTCTGGGGATGTAGAGACACGTTGCGATGTCTTTGCATCATCTAACGAACAAATTAATTAGCTATAAATGAAATGAATAGTGAAGCCATGTTTAGAAATTAAAGTTGTTGAGCTAGTACCAAGTCCAGGGACAACAATGATTGGTGTAAAACTGTTCATCACATTCTCTTGTACCACTTCAAATGTTCTAACCTTTTGCTTGCAAAGCTAAAAGAGTTCGTTTTTAAGCAGAAATAAGGTAATAATAAGTTAAATGGTACAGATGATTTGAACCGTAAAACTGTATTTTATTCTTACAATGAAAGGAGGATTAAGTTCCTGCTCAAGAATAATTTAAGTGTTATAAAAGATTTTTCTGGCGTTTGTTGTTGTGAATTCTAATTTTTGGTAACAATTAAAATTTAGGGATAAAAGGTTGAGGCACAATTAATTATATAAGTTGAATTCAACATTTAATCCACCAACTGGTTTATTTGCAATATGTTACTTACTAAATTTTTATATTCTTTAAAATTTATCTAACATGCATTTTAAAAATATAGACTATAATTTTTTATAAAAATAAATTAAAAACTATAACATGAATTATATATATATATAGTTGTGAGAATGTCAGATTCATAATATTATGTATTAGAAACTATTTTAGTTAATAAAAAAGGTCTTAAGTATTATAAAAGATAGAAGCCACCTTATTATCTACTACATCAAATTTATTATTCCAATTGTTCTGTTCTATTAAATTTTATTTACATATTTATGTAAGACCTATATATTATTCCAATTGTTTTGTTTTATTAAATTTTATTTACATTTTTATGTAAGACCTATATAAATGTGTGAACGAGATTTAATAAAACATTATCAAATTACCAAAACTAAAACTGGTCTCTACCTGCACAATTTCAACCCTTTCTTATATTCAATGATTGAGAAGTGTATGTGCCTCCAAAATATATGCATAGCTATCAAATCACATCGGTCCACATCTTTTGCTTTAGTCGTTGTTGTTTTTTCTTTAATTTTAGTAAAGTACAATTATTGTGCAAATGTGTTTATAATAATTTAATAATTTAAAATTAAATTATAAAATAACCTTGCACAAGATATCCAATATTTAAAAGAATTTAAAAGATGATTTAACATTTAAGTTTGTTTTCAAGAGCTCTTCAATTAGACAAAGACAGCCCTCTTCACGGGGCATCTCATGTCACTTCCGTATTAATAATAATTCAGATAGCGGGTCCTCGTGCTCATAAGCACGTTGTTTTATGTCAATGCAGCGTTCATTCATGGAGGAGCCTAACTCTCTCTGCTAGTAATTTATATCATTCACACGCTTCTCTTCTAACCCAAAACCCCACTATATCCCTTTGCTTCAACATTAATTCTTCGTCAAACCTCTATAACAAATAGTTGCCAGAAAAATACAAGAATGGTTTGTTCAAGTTGCAAGAACAGGAGTGACATAAATGAGAAAGGTACTAGAGCTTTGGCAGGGAAAGTTATGGTTCTGGAGGAGGAAATGAAGGGAGTGATGGGTGAAAAAGAGAAAGAGAGCAAAGGGTACGAGAAGGACATGGTGGCTTTTGCGTTCAAAGAAGCAGAATGGAAGCAAGAGAGGAAGAGGTTTAAGGAGGAAGTGAAGAGGCTGAGAAAGATGTTGGAAGAGAAGGAAGAGAAGATTAAAGGCATGAAGGATGGGAAATTGTCTGGAAGCAATAATGGTTATGAGTTTTTGGTTGAGCAAATGAGGGAGGAGAGCGCATTGTGGCGAGACGAGACCGTAGAGAAGTGGAAGAGGCTTTATCTTGCCATCAAGAACGAGCTTGATGATCTGATTCAGAAGACTCATCGTGGTGAACATTCTCTAAAATCCTTTTTCTACTAAAACTTGTATATAATACAATGTGTTTTGCATGAAAAGTCCCAGCAGCACTAACAACTTGGCAGGATAAGACAGCATTGACCTGAAAATCTGTCTGTCAGCCATAAATTCATGCAATATGCAAGTTATTTCCTGTTAAATTTCATGCATTGAGTCGATCCTAATGTCATTGCCATGCTCTCTAGTAGACTCCGGTTTAATGTCATGCTCTGTAAATAGTACGTGCATGCTTCAGCTGAAACATATTGATAGTGATTGCTAAACAAATAACACTTGAGGACAAAGGAATCCTAGTTATATGTATTCTTGTGGACAATGGGCAGGGGATGGATTATACTGGAAGGCAGAGGAAGAACAAATGATAGAAGAGCTCAAGGTGGAACTGGAGGCTAAGGAGAGAACGATTGAAGATCTAAAAGCTCAGTTAGCTTTTGCAGAAAAAGAAGGGTTTAAAAGAGCACGAGAACTGGACTTATTAAGACAGAGCTTGAGGATCACGAGCACTGCACGAAAGCCACGGGGCTTTGTTCTTGGTAAATCCAAGTTAGTTTTTGGGAAACAGCCTAAGAAAGCCTATGGAGTCTGAATTTGTGAGATACAAGTATGAGTTATTAATTTCAACTAAATAATTCGTAAATATTGTTAAAATTGCAAATGTTCATCGTCAGTCAATTGAAATAGGTGTAATGAGATAGAAAATGTAATATAACGAACTTACACGCAAGTAAAACTACATATTATAGACTATCATTATCACATCCAGTCTGAAATTCCGCACTAAAGCAGGATATGAAAAGATCTTATAATGGATGATATCATAAAATCTCCATTTAATTATAATTTTCATGCAAATTAAACAAAAGAAACATGAATTTGTGTAATACCAGATTTCATTATCCATCACATTGCATTTGTACCAAATGCCATCTTTAATAGTGACTTTTCATCTAGCAAAGTCAACAAGAGATACAATACAATAATAAAATTAAGACACAACTATAATGTAGTAAAGTGTTTGTTCTCAAAGGCAAATTTCAAATAATCGTTAAAAGTTAATTTTAACTCACTTTTATGAACTCTTTGGTCGATTAAATAAAAATGTGCAATTTGTTCTTCGGGATAAAAATAACTAGCACCTAATTTTCACTTATAATTTTTAAGCATCCAAAATATCATACAATAAACAACTTTATCAGATTATACTAAGTCATGATATTAAAATTTTTAAAGGGCTTCTTATAATAAATTAATGAAATTAAAAATTAGGTACATACTTGAAATATAATTCAAAATCCGAGAACTAATTTATTTATTCAAAAGGGTTAATCATCACTCTTAAAGATTATTTCCATCAAATATATTAACAGAGCAATTATATTGATCTTCAAGAAGAACATGTTATCAGTGCACCAAAGCAAACTAGCTTCTACGGTTTACAACTTGGGAGCAAAGAATGAAGCATCAACCAATCCTCAGGTGCTGTCAAAGAGTTATCTAAGCCAAATGATAAGTAGAATGTGAATGTTCTCTCAATCTATCCCTGAGTCTCAATGTTTTCTTCCACAATTTCTTATCTGGATTCAGAGGAATTACTTCTTGTAAAAGTTGAAAATCGAGAAGACCAAAAGTAAAACAAAAAACTGTCTTCAATCAGGGAATCTCTTTAGAACTTAATTTTAAACGGTGAAAAACAAAGGTTGGAATAATTCGATTGGTTTAAAGTCTACTATTGGCTCTTTCAACCATGGAGATGATGAAAGTAACATTTCCGGTAGAAAGAACTTGGAGCAAAAATCATGCCAACGATGTTAGAGAATATATAAAATCAATTGAGTTGACCTCACACAACCTCTAAAGCTATTGTGGTGAAACAGTCACTTAATATGATATTAAAACTTTTATGACCAAATGGTCATGAGTTTGAATCTTATCACTTAAATTAAGCACGAGGTAAAGTAGGCCTGCGTAAGTTTCAAACCTAAAAGGCTTTCACTTGAAGGGTGTTAGAAAATATATAAAACCAATTAAGTTTCCCTCACACAACAGCTTAAACTATTGTGGTGAAACGATCACTTAATAAACGAAAAGGGGACCGTATCTACCTTCCTCATCATCATCAACCCCAGCCAGAGCAATTGAAAGTTTTTAAATGAAGTAAAATACCAAAAATTACGGCGTTTGAGACTAGATATGCAAGAACCCATTGATTTGGTCGTTAACTTGTCCGAGAAGATCACAT
This sequence comes from Erythroxylum havanense, assembly GCA_024752395.1. Classification (NCBI taxonomy): domain Eukaryota; kingdom Viridiplantae; phylum Streptophyta; class Magnoliopsida; order Malpighiales; family Erythroxylaceae; genus Erythroxylum; species Erythroxylum havanense. The sequence continues at coordinate 47,021,395 of JANTNU010000235.1, forward strand.
GTAGTCACGAAACATGAGAGTTCTGCACAAGATTCCTGTTCATATTTACACTAAGCAGAAGGCTGAATGAAGTAGCTGGCAATCAAGCAATTCAACCAACATAGCGAGCTGCGATCAAAAGTTACAGCCGTCCAATTGTCTATCAATCGACACAATCCAGAAACTTTCAACTTTCAAGATCTTCCACTACCCTCACTTGTACATATTATTTATGAAGAACTACGAAAAATAAATCATGCTTGCATGCTGACGGACACGCCGTCTTGTTCATTGCTTTCTACTCTTGGAAGTGTCCGGTAATTTGACTTCACATTCTGTACAAGGACCAAAAAATGAAACCTTGAGAAGGAATATGGATTGAGTATCAAAACAGATATACGTTTACGGAAATGCAATAGTTTTTTAAACTTAAAAGTATAAAATATCCTTTTTTAAATTAAACCTGAGCTTGGGTTGTCCAAGCCCAAACTTATCCAAAGCCTAACGATGCCATTTTGTATAGAAAAATTAAACATCGGATTGGCTCATAGGCCAGCTCAGTAAAAACAGCTAAATTTAGACCCATAAGTCGGTCGATTCTCATCCCTAGGAATACTGCAACTTAATAGATGAACCGATCCCACTAAACTGCCAGCCTGCCTAACTTGCTTCACCTTGGGAAACAATCAATAGCAAAGGCACCAGTAAAGTCAACAAGGATATAAATATCTTTGACTGGAGGAACAATACAGTACCTCTAGTAGAGTGATATAATAGAAATCCTCCATGTGCTGCATAAGTGCACTTCCGTCTCGAATTGAACGAAATATATTTATTTCTGTCTGCAAAATTTTTTCGATGAGCTCCTTCTCTCCCTTCATCTGAAAAGGAAATTTCCACTAATGTTCATCTACCAATGTTGTAATTCAAGTGAAAATAAACATGTTAAAAGAGCAGCTGCAAGCTGGATGTTGATGAAGCAGCAACATGTTTAACTGTAGAGCCGCCATGTCCTGCACTATCTCAAATTCTGTGTGTCATATATAAGTTCAAACTTTGACACAACCTCAATTTACCTAGGATCATAGTATTGTCTTGTGTTGCAAATGGAAAAGAACTGAATTACTGTAAAGTATACCAGGATGGTCTTATGTTATATAGGTGCACATAAGAGATGTTCAGATATTTACATGAACATCACATGATGGGAAAAGTAGGTGAATTTCAAAAACCTATTTTCTCATTAATTTCTCTGTTGCAGATGCTAGCAATAAGTAAAGCCCATATCTTTGAAAATGGCTTTTACAAACATGATGCAACAACACACATGGTAAATGGCCTTTTAACAATACAAATATTAACTTTTTATTTACCAACCAAATCATATATAAATTAAAAAGAAAATTGGAAGAACATTGAGCATCGATAAGAACAAGAAACATACAAATTCTGTGACAAGGACATCTGGTGTAGCTTCACCGATCACATCACCCTGGTAACCATCTTTCAAGAGCTCCAAATTTTCCTGTATAGTAAATAATAATGAACTTCGAGCATTAATTTAGAACTCATTACTTCCTTTTCTACAATTTTACTACACCTTCAATGTATGTATTATAACAAGTATGCAATAGTGTAACTCAATACAGAATTCTGGCCAACAATGTACTTGGAGTTTTGGTAGTTCTTTAGTTGGATATAAGGATAAATAAAGGAATAGGATACACTTGAATTTTTACTAATTCTAACATATGAAATCCCAAATCATAGCATGAATTTTTACTAATTCTAACATATAAAATCCCAAATCATAGCCACATTATATGATCAATAAAATGTAGTGATGTAGGTCAAGTTCTACAACTTGACCCACATTTAACACGCAGGGGGAGGGAGAGATAATTGAGGTAAAACAAGAAAGAATAGTAGGGAAACAGGAAGAGAACAGAGTAGAAACTATAATAAAGCAGAATTAAGAACAGAAAAGAACATAAGGGTTAAAAAAAGGTCAGGTTTATACCAATAGCCAAAACAAATCAACTGTTATGGATTCCTTTATTGGAAAAAGTTATCAGAGGCGTAACAAGAAGATTTAGTCAATTATCTTAGAAGTTCATTTGGATAGAGTCTTTATCTATTAGAAGATTTAGTCAATTATCTTAGAAGTTTATTTGGATAGGGTCTTTATCTATTAGAAGTTTATTTTGGCAAGAATTCTAAATTGAGTCTGTAAGCTTCGTTATAAGAAGCCAGCTATTTTCATGAATAAAGATATCAGAGAATTATCATAAACTTCTTGGTAGGCAACTCCCTTTGAGTTCCAAAAATTGGGAAGAATCGGGGTAAAAGCAGGTTCGTTAGAACAAGCCCGATTCAAACTCGTTCTAATTCCTGGGATCGTAACATCAACTGTCTACTAACAATGAAGGAACCTCATATTTATAATAGCTTCTACACTAACTAGAAGAGTAAATCAAAGTACAACTACAATCATAATCTGAATGAGAAGCTAAATATAAGAATTTAATTTCAAAGAACTACTAAAACTGAAATCAAATCTATTTGGAATGTAAGTCCGAAGAATGAGTGTTCTGTGCCCTATGAAACAAGAAAAATAAAAATAGAGTAAATTAAGTGTTGAAGAAGTACAATTTGGAAAAACTTAAAAGAAAGGTAAGAAATAGAAGAAAGGAAGAAACATAAAGAATTGAAGAAACAAGGATAAAACGTCGGTTTAAAAGTGCAAGTCCCAAGCAAGTAAATTCCATAAAATTCTTCCAGCTATAAAAACATGTCTTGCTCCTTACTAAAGAACAAGTTCAAAAAAATGTCTTACTATTATTCTCTATCCATTACCGGTACAGACAGCAACAATCTAAACGTAAATAAAGGCAAATGTTAAAAAACAATATCATTCCATTATACTGTAAGGAAAACGAATGCTGCCTGATGCACAAATGAAGCAATGCTCAAGGAAAAAATTCAAGCAGTGCAGAGCTGCATAAGACACTGTTAAAAATAAATATTATACAGCTCAAAGTAAATTGCACATGTTTTGTAATTCAGTGAAATAACAAGACATGACTGAAAATTTTGACCTACCAAAGCATCTTTTAATTCCCCAGCTGCTAGATAAACGGGCTGTGCTACATGGCAATAACCCATTAAGCGAGGAACAGTGGGTATAATGTCTCTATGGTTCACAATCCTCCAGCTATCTTTGACTTTCTGCAATAGGTATTCAAGGTTGCTCAAACACACAAGCAAACAGCAGTCCATTTTTTGAAATAATAAAGGATGATTAAAGAAAAAATGCTCATTCTGCAATTTATGATAACCACATGCAAACATGTACAGGTTGAATAATATTTGTACACGTGAAAGTAGGTTCTAATACCATGTGAAAGCAAAATAAAGGAGGTAAAAAAATATAAAAGGATTTAAACAAGGTTTAACATGATCGGTGATTCCACCCTAAAGCTTGCATGTACGTACATGAAAACATCTAAACAGTACATCTTTATTATACTTTTCTGTATCTTAAGTTAGGTCCTTATTTATATAGAGAATACAAATGATATTAACAGTATTCCTAATTCAATGTTCGACTATAGTGGTAATATTCCTATACAGGATGCACACAATATTCTTAAATAGGATACACATCATATTAAAGGTGCAATCTCTAAAATCTCAAACGGTTATCAACTTTTCTCAGGAGTTTATAATGGCAGATGAAGACTTTCCGGTTTCTGTTTCAACAACTAATTTGTTAATTTCCACATTCCTGATTGATTAGACACGATTTTTGTATGTAGAACCAGACAACAAATGGGTGATTCGCAAAATCTAAAGCATGTCACTGAATTCAACAAGAAGTTCAAATGAAGTGAAAGTACAACAGTAAGCGAAGTAAAGACAAAGGGGCTACCACTCGTTAGTTGTATGATCAATGGTCTACCAGTAGATATAGAAGATTGAAACAAGAAAAAGAAAGATATGTAAGTGTTGCCCAGAGATTATTAGCATTGATATTGTTAACATTGATATTGTTATAATTACGCCAATAATCTCTCCTATGTACACAAAGTATGTAATAAAAATTATCTTCAACTTTCATCATCGTATCAGAACCCTATCTAAATTTAGGGACTGTTTTTTCCAACTGTTCATTCCAAATGGGAAAGAACACTGGCTGAGTGTGTACTCGCCCAAAAAGCAACATGTTTTTCATCTCACCGCCCACCTAGATTGCTTCAGCTGTGATCGGTGACTTCCACTGTGAAAGACCCGACATCAACTGCACCGCCACACGTTGTCACAATCTCTCTGCCATCGCCGCGCGTGAGCATCACCTGCCACCCTCGAGCAAATGTTTCGCCTCGGTTCGTTCTCCACTAGGGTCACCAGCCTCTTGCCTCTCCTCCGGTGGTGTCAGGCGTATCTATTACCTTCTGCTGGTGCCCTTGCTTCCTTGCCTCTCCTCGGTCTGTTTTTGTTTCTGGGTCCGTATAGTTTTTTTCTTTCTTTCTACCCATACACCAGAAGCATTGTTTTGAACAACTTCTATTTACTCTATTGGCGTATTTTTTGTTGGTTGTCCTAAATAATACTAAGAAGATGGAGGAAAAGAAGGTAATTCTGTCGAGTTCAGATAATCCTTCCCTTCAAATCAGTCCCCAAAACTTGATGGAACTAATTATCTTACTTGGTCAAGATCCTATTTGTTGTCCATCAAAGCTAGAGGATTACAAAGTTACATTAATGATGACAGTTAGAGACTCAACGTCAATAATTCTGATTATAATCAGCGGGAGTCCGAGAATTCTCTTGTGATGTCTTGGTTCATCAATTCAATGAAGCTGGAGATTGCTCAGCCATACTTTCTACTTGACATAGCGGTAAAGATATGAAAAGTTGCTTCTCTAACCTATTCTCAAATAGGTAATAAAGCTCAAATTTTTTATCTTCGTAATAAATTGCACAACACAAGGCAAGGAAATATGACCGTATCACAATATTTTGCGGAGTTATGCTGGTGTGGTAGAAATTAGACTATTATCGAGACTTTCAAGCAGAATGCTGAAAAGACACAGCTAGATTCTAGAAAATGATAGAAGAAGATCGGGTATTTGATTTTTAGCGAGTCTTAACCCAGAGTATGATCATACGAGGGACAACACTTGGAAAAGATCCTTTCTCTTCCATTTAGCTCGCACATTCTCTAATTCAACAAGAAGAAAGTAGGCGAAATGTTATGCTACATACACCTATCATTGAAATAGCAAGATTAGTAGCAAGTTCTACTGAAAAGACAAAATCTGCAAATACTTCATCTAATAAGGATCACTTACACTGTGATTACTATGGAAAATCAAGACATACCAGAGAAACCCACTAGAAATTGCATGGAAGGCCTAATTAGAGTCGTCGAAAATGAGGCAGCTCAGTGGTAAGGGGTCAAGCCCACTTGGCTGATGGAAATGAAGTGTCTGAAACATCATTAGCTGGGGAATTATCCAATGAGAAACTTCAGGCCTTAAGACAACTTCTCTTAAAAACAAACTCTGCTTTTACAGTTGGTGCATCAAACCTTGCCAAATCAGGTATTGAGTACTATAATTCTAGAGATAATCCTTAAATTATAGACTCTGACGCTAACAGATATATGACAGGCTCTCAAAAGAAATTTTAACATACTCTCATGGAAACAACAAGGACAATGTTAGAATAGCAAATGGGTCTTTTACTTCTGTATCTGGTATAAGTTCTGTTAACTATACTTCCAATATTACCCTATCCTCAGTATTTCACGTACATTGTTTTCCTATTAATCTTCTCTTTGTCAGTTGAATTTTTTCCTGACTATTGTGTTCTTCAGGACCATAAAGGGCAAAGGATTGGAATTGGTAGACTGCAGTATGACTTATGTCTTGGAAAAAGGACACCTGACAGTTGCATATCAAGCGTTTTTTTAGAAATGATGTGATTAATAAGGAAGTTCTATAATGGCATAGGCCGTTAGAACATCCCTCATTTTTTATTCTAGCAAAGCTTTATCCAAACTTGTTTAAAAGAACTACTTTTAATTCTTTGTTTTATGAAGCATGTCAACTTGCTAAACACACTAGGAAGTTCTTATCATTTAGCAAATAATAAGAGTTTTGTTCCTTTTATGACCATTCACTCCGATGTTTCGGGTCCTACTCAAATTTCCTCTCTTCCTGGCCATAGATGGTTTGTGACCTTTATTGATTGTTGCACCCGATTGACAGGGATTTATCTGATGAAAATCACGAATGAAGTTTTTTCATGCTTCCAATCTTTTCACAAAATGATGTTTACTCAGCATGATGCTAGAGTTAAGATCTTATAGTCAGATAATAGAATGGACTATATGGATGGAAAATTTCATGCTTATCTAGATTCTAATGAAATAGTACATCAAACTAGTTGTGCCTATACTAGTGAACAGAACAGAGTTGTAGAAAGGAAGAACAGACACATTCTGGAGGTTGCTCGATCACTCATGTTCACAATGAATCTTCCAAAGAGATATTGGGGTGATACAATCCTTTCAGCCGCCTATCTTATCAACATAATGCCACTTCCAATTCTATATTTTAAAAGCCCTGTTGAAATATTACAAGGCACAAACTCTTACTCTGTACCTCCAACAGTCTTTGGGTGTGTTTGCTTTGTCCATGCTCGGAATGTTGGCAAGTTAGAGCCAAGAGCTTTGAAATGTGTGTGTGTTGGATATTCTCCCACACAAAAATGTTGACCATAGATTATTATCATTGATCTTGTATTGATATTGTTATAATTACTCCTATAATCTCTCCTACAATTGAGAGATTTCTTATAGTTAATAGCTAGATTACTTCCTTAACAGTCCTAGGAATTTTGTATATATGCGTTGTTCCTGTGTACACAAAGTATGGAAATATAGATTATTTTCAACATTCAACGCATTCAACAAAAAAGGATATAACTGTTATCACCCCCCATCTAAGAAATACATTGTTAATATGGATGTCACTTTTTTGGAATATGAGTCCTATTTCCCATATCCCCAACTCCTCTTCCCTCAAAAACGCTAGTAAGCTAGAATATCATTTATTTGACAATTTAGGTAAGCCGATTGCCCTTCGAAAAGGTGTTAGAAGTTGCATCAAGCACCCAATTTCTAACTTTGTTACATATGACTCACTATCTCCTGCATATAGAACCTTTGTCTTCTTTGTTTCTTTTGTGTCTATTCCATAGGATTAGAGAGAAGCAATGAAAATTGTCCAATGGAAAGAAGCTATGATTAAAGAAATGAAGGCCCTGGCAAAAAATGAGACTTGAGAACTTGTCACTGCTCCAAAAGGAACACGAACGGTTGGCTGCAAATGGATATTCATAGTGAAGCATAAGCCAGATGGATCCATGGAGAGATACAAGGCGAGATTAGTGGATAAAGGCTTTACTCAAACATATGGAGTGGACTATCAAGAAACCTTTTCTCCTGTTGCTAAGCTGAATACAATCAGAGTTTAACTCTCGTGTGCATCTAACTTGGGTTGGGACTTACAGCAGTTCGATGCTAAAAATGCATTTCCTTATGGGGATCTGGAGGAGGAGGTGTATATGGAGATTCCTCCAGTGTTTGAACATGAGAAGACGCAAGGGAAGGTTTGTAGGTTAAAAAAAGGCCTTGTACGAGCTAAAACAATCACCACAAGCATGGTTTGAAAAGTTCAATCAGGCTGTGATCCCCTTTGGTTATCAACAGAGTAATGCAGATCATATCCTATTTATCAAGCACTCCCAAGGTAAGATCATGCTTTTTATTGTCTATGTTGATGACATTATTGTAACTGGAAGTGATACAAAAGAGATAGTTAGGCTGAAGAACTACTTGCTCAAGAATTTGAAATTAAGGACCTAGGAAAATTGCAATATTTCTTGGGAGTTGAAATTGCTAAATCAAAAAGAGGAATCTTTATCTCCCAGAGAAAATATATCCTAGACTTATCAGAAGAAACCGGTATGATGGGTTATAAACCAGCTGAATCTCCTATTGAGAGCAACCACAAGCTACAAGCAGGAACAGGTACATCGGTGGACATGAGAAGATGTCAGAGGCTAGTTGGGAGACTCATCTATCTTTCTCACACTAGGCCAAACATAGCATTTGCAGTTAGTCTAGTAAGTCAGTACATGCATGATCTACAAGAACCACACTTAGAAGTTGTATTCTGCATTTTGCGCTATCTAAAGTCTGCTTCAAGTAAAGACCTTCTGTTCACTAACAATGGTCATCTTAAGATAGAAGCGCTTACAAATGCCGATTGGGCTGGATCTCTAGATGATAGGATGTCAACCACTAGTTGTTATATGCTCATAAGAAGAAATCTAGTCACTTGGAGAAGTAAGAAACAAAATGTAGTTGTTAGATCCAGTGCGGAAGCCAAATATAGAGTTATGGCTCAAGGTGTGTGCAACCTATTGCGAGTAAAGAAGCTGATGAATGAATTACAACTGATGAATGAAAGAAGTTCGTCTCTGTACTGTGATAACAAAGCTGCCATTAGTATAGCTCACAATCCTATTCAACGTGATAGAACAAAACACATAGAAATTGACCGACACTTCGTGAAGGAGAAACTTGTGAATGGCTCTCTGCAATTATTCCATGTGGGGTCAAATGAACAACTGGCAGATGTCTTCACTAAAGGACTCTACAACAAACAATTTCATAACCTCGTTTGCAAGTTGGGCATGTGCGATATCTATGCACAACCTTGAAGGGGAGTGTTGATCAGAGATTATTAGCATTGATATTGCTATAATTACACCTATAATCTCTCCTATAATTGAGACTTTTCATAGAGTTAATAACTAGATTACTTATTAAATAGTCCTAGGAATTTTTTATATAAACCCTTGTTCTTATGTACACAAAGTATGTAATAAAAATTATCTTCAACGTTCATCAGTAAGAATTTGAAATGAAAAAATAATAAGAAGTAAACAAATGGAATATGTAATTCACCACATCAGCCAATAGTATATTTATTTTGGTGAAATCATTAACCTCAAAAGCTAAGCAATCCAGTAGTTTAAGATATTAAGTGAAGAAGACAAAGAGAACAATGAATTCTCTGCTTGATCACTTGTTAAATTCTTCCTCCAAGGACAGACTGATGTGCCACAGCTCGAAACAACTGAAGTCTACTAGTTTAAACAAAATTAGTGCAGTTCAGACTAGAATCATGGTCCTTCAATACTAGAAATGAATCTCTAGATTTCTGCAAGTTGATGCTCTCTTGAAAGACATGATTCCTGAAACAACTGGAATTTACTAGTTCAACAAAAATTTGTGGCTTTCCAGACTAGAATCAGGGTCTTTCAAGGGAGAACCAACTTGCAGAAGTCAATCTCTCGAAGATCTAATTCACAGGCAACTTGTCATTTAAGCTATAGGAATGTAAATTATGTATCTTTGGGTCTAGGAGAGCAGTAACTTTGAGAGATAATTCAAAAATAATCAGGAGAAAACATGGATGAATATGTAGCTGTAATAACTTCACTGAGTATGCAATCAACTTTATCAATATTTTCATTACCTGATTATAAACTTCAGCGAATCTTTTGTTGCCAACTCTTGGAGATCCAAAGTTATACATGGTCACTCTGATTGCACCACACCTAAAGAATGCAATCAAACAGAACTGATATGCAATGCCATGCAAGGAGAAGTGCCTATTCGCAACATACCAATCAGGAACTATTTTGAGAAAGAACGTACTTTGCTAGTTGACTTGATGCAAGTTCAAGAGCAAGGAGGGTTGCTAGTGCACCACCTAAACTGTGACCGGTAACATAAACATGCCACTTAACTGGTGGCTCAGGCACATCATCTCTGTGAACAACAAAGAAAAGAAAACCAAAAAAGAAGATAAAAGAAATGAGAGCGAGGGAGACAAGAGACAGAAGTAAAATATTAAATATATGTTGCAAATAAATGTATCAGTTCAATTAAAATGGTCAGCCTAAACAAATTGTGGAGCAGCAACTTGCTCATTTACTACTAAAAAAGGTACAACAAGAATTTCCAATGAAAATTGATTACATCATCATGAATGTTGTGTATGTTATCAATACCCCTAACATAATTTATGGAAGCAATGGAGTCGATTCAAGAAACAAGGGTTATGAATAATGTTTGAACCTGCTACATGCTTTTAAACTATAAGAATAAATACAAGAGAGGGCTCCAAATAATTCTAGTGCAAAGGATTGAGACTAACTTGACTACCTAAAATAAAAATGATATTAACTGTCTTAGATGTTCAACATATTACCAATATTCGATACTAGAAGAAGCAATAAAATTGATTAAAGAAACAAGGATCACAAGTAATCATAAAACTTGTTAGGGAAAACTTACTTATAACCAATTGACAATTTAATGATGGAGATTATCCTTATCCTGACTGAATCATAAGCACTTAAGAAGCCAGTGTGAACCTGAAGTGTATAGACATCTGTCAATTGGCACACACAATGGACTTTTAATTTGTAGGAAACAAAATCAGGATCATCTATACCTGAACTTCTTGCTTGAAATCTCCACCAATTCTTTCAGGATTCAACCTATAGAAAGAAGATAAAAGTTGGGATGACAAAGACTCAACATAAGACAGGAAGAATAGCACATTTGGAAGGATCAACTTATTTCTTGCACATGCATAAACCATTTCACAGATTAAAAAATCACCTTCAAATATGAAGCTTTTAGATAAGTTTTATAATTACTAGAAAAGCACAAATGAAAAAGTGCAACAAATGTAAATTTAATCTTTCAAAAAAAAACAAATGTAAATTTAATTGACACAATGGAGATAGAAATTTAGCATTACCCAGCAGGAACTAGCATCAAGTCCGTTCGCAGGTCTTTCCACTTTGCCTGAAAAAGGGCACCAGATAAACAATGTGAATTGAAAACTAAATGAAGGCATTCAGTTAGAGAAGAAATAGCGTACTTGTTCAGTCCCTCTGAAAGCAATGACTAATCTTTTCCGTGCCGAATCACGCCAAATTGCTACCTGTAGCTTCCACAAGTTATTGATAGTCATAATTAAGTTCATTGAAATTTCACCATAAATAATGCCAATGCTTCTGATGGTATAAATGCTCACTTCTGTATCTGTCGACTCGTTATCTAGGAAGCATATCTTCTCAAATTCAGACTTAATAAAACTTGGATGGCCCACTGAGGTAGCAAGCATGGCCCAAGCCTCCATGGCAGTTTCTGCAGTTGAGAAAAGCGTTCTCATCTCCTCAGCTTTCTTTTCATCCAATCCAGACTCACTCAAAGAGTCAATAAACTTTTCCGTCTCAGAACCCTTATCTATATTTTGGGCTTCATTGTTTAATTTAGAAACAGCTGCAGTCAAAACCATCCATGCTCCTAAAACAGAATCAGTTTGCCTTAATAAATCTTGTGAAGCCTTTTTTATATCTGGAAGGGAACTGGGAAGTGGCCCACTTGCTTTATCAAGGTTGACATACTGAACTTTTGGGGTTGCAAGCCCTGATTCAATGTAACCAGCTTCAGCAATCTTCTGTGATTGCAACCCGATTTTGTTCAACAAGTCAAATCCATCCCACTTTAATTCCAGAGGAACAGGGAGACCAAGTTTCTGAACAACATTTTGGTTGATAACCTCAGTAAAGTTATTCCAGAAATGTTTGTCTGATTGTGTGGTTTCACTTGATTCTGTCAAGGGTTCTGCAGTGTGTACGTTAACCAATGAACTATCATTTTCATGTACAATACTGCTCTCACTGTTGCTTGAAGCATTTATAGATGCTTCGGCAGGATTTTCTACTTCTGAAGTTAAATCTGACACAACTTGATTGGAGTTGCCACTGAATTCTGAATCATTACCATTTAGCATTCTATCTTTCCTAAAGTAAGCATCATTGAATGACTTCACTTGCCCAAAAACATATTCCACATACTGACTTGCTGGCACAGTTTCAGAGCCAAAAGCCTTTTTCATTGCAGATTCAAACCCATTTTTTCGCAGAAATTCTGAAACAAAGGGGAGCTTCCACCACTTCTTTTCATCATCAATTTCATCAAAGCTTTTATACTCAACCTGCAGAAGATAGTGAACCCAGAAATCTAAATATTGATCTAATTACACATCTCAAAAAAGTGTATTAGTTTTCAAATCTAAAAGATTTTGGGCAAAAGTTTCAGTGAACTGAGATTTTGCAACATATAGTTTTTTTTCCTAGACAACATAACACTAATATTCAAAATCAAAAAATTATTGCAATTTCTCCATCCAACAAGAAACAATACATCAAACAAAAGAATTTATTTCTGTGTTCTGTTTTGTCTTTTGTATTTGACATGATTCCACCCACAACAAGAATCATACCCAAAGGTCAAAGTTTCAAGAAAATGTAATTAAAACTGATGTGAGACTCTTAAAAACAAGGACTACAGGGAAAAAGGAAAAAAAAAAAGAAAGCAAACAGGAAAAACTGCTTATTCTTGCTCCCTTTTCCGTCTAGTATCCTAAATTTATGAGTTGAGTTCCAAATGACTTCAAAATGTTCATTTAAAATGATTTTCATGAACATCACTAATTAATTGCTGATATACCACAACTTGATAACTAATCCATCATGAAAAATGAATCCCCCCTTCCTCACATTGCTCACTTTCTCTTCAACCCAATAGCAGAAACTGCATCATTGCAAATTTTCTATATATGAGTCTGTTTTATCATGCCATAATCTTGCAAAAACCTTTGAAGATGGTCTTTGGTTCAAAAATTGATGATATATTAAAAAACTTTTATCTATATTTCATGTTTGTGATGGCTTCTATTTTAAAGCCAGGGAAGGAATAAGAACACGAATTCCTTTTAACCTAGTTCTGCAAGTCTTAAAGAAGAGACAAGATAAAGCATGACTGGTCTAAGCAACTAAAGAAAATCCTTGCAGTCACAAACCCATGGGTTGGACAAACATAACCCAAAAGAATCCCTTATTTTAACAGGGCTTCACCAAAAAAAGATTATCTGAAATGGTCAAACATTTTTGTGCTTTTACTAATTTCGGTTTTGTACTTCACTATTTTAATTTTTTCCACCCGACAAAGTTGCCAACTTGCTTCTATCATTTAGGGACCTCATCTCTTCTCATATTGCTTCTTCCAGCACAAATTTGAAATATTTTCTGCAAAATAACCAGAAGCAATACTTTGGTAAGATTATGAACAAGTAATAGAATAGGATCTTAAGAAAAAATTGAAATGTATGTAAGTAGCACAAGCTACCTTCATAGCTAAACAAGCTTACCAATAGGGTCCTTTAATACAAAGGTAAGGAAAAAAGGCAGCATCGTTACCTTGAGATATTAGGGGCCTTCTAGTATCATGCATCAGTAGTTGTATACGCATGTTGAGTTAATCCTTCAACCACATGAAAATGCCATGTATGAAACAGTAGAGCAATGAAAAAAGAAAGAATCTCCAAACCAACACAAAAAAGAAATCAAAAGCAAGAAACATATTTTGCACTTCCTTTTTCTTGTTTCATACAAAGATATCCAATTTTATAATAACTTGTTAACAAGCAAGCCAGAAAGATTTGGCTCCATGATACAACAAGGTGCACTTAGGCATATATTTCAAAATGTTTTTGATCGTACAAGACATATACGCTAACTAAAAGGTTGGTTGAAAGCATCTTAATATAGAGCACTGAATCAGTTCAACTTAGCAAATGCCAGTGTGATAGAAAAAGTTTTTGCACCACAAATCAGTTCAAACATTGCTTAAAGAAAATGGACTACATTCCCTTGAGATATTCAATCAATGCCATTGATGTTTATCCAAATCTCAGAATTGAAGTAAATCCACTATAATTATATGGCTTCATGTTTCCAATATATTAGTTGTGTTTCCAAAGGAAAATTCACTACAAATTAAGTTAAGAACTTCTTCATGTCAACTAGCTTCCACGAAATATCCATTCACCAAAGGTGCAGTGCTAGACAGATGAAACTATAAGATTCTATGTCTAAAACAGTTGAATTAGGACATGGAAATGTAATCAAAACATTGTTGACATGTTTGAAAGGTCTATGTGAAAGCTAAAAGCTCAAAGATTCAGAAAATGTGAACCCACTTTGAAGTTCACAGAACTGTAAGGATTGGGGATCTGAGATCTCAACTAGTACATGAGAGATGTCCAGTGTAGCAATAGGCAGATAAAGTTTCCAATATGCACAATAGCTTGATAGTATCAAAGAGCATGAAGTATATGAAAAGGTTAATTCTCCAGGGAGAAAATGATTCCCTGTGATACATAAGCAAATAATGGTTACAAGCAGTGTTTGTACAAAACAGAGTGGAAAAGCTAGTCAGACTGAACAAAACAGTGACCATCAGCTGAATCACTCCAAATGGTGGCCATTTTCTAGCCATACTGGTTTTCTATAAATATATTATAACTGTCAGCTTATGAACCATATTAGACTGCAAAAGATTAGGTAAATCTATTTTAAAGCTTCTTGAGGATGCCGTTTCACATCCCATTGATCCCAATGTTGCCTTCTATGCAGTTTAAGTGTTTTTTTTTCCTTTTGCAAAAATAAAACAAATAGTTATTTGATTTGAACTTGTGATCCTAAATTCTGTGGAAAAGCGCCACAACAACTTGAACTAAGATTATTTTAGTGACATTGTTGCAATGCATAATGGTGTATACTAAATTGTTACATATAAAACTACAACTATGATATTGATTAGACTCCAGTTCAACCACAGCTGAACCATGGTTCTTTTGACTCTCTCCCTTGGCCATTTAAATACTCCAAATCTAGCTTTCAAACATTGCTTACAAATATAAAATATTTATCAAATAGAAGGAATACATGGACTATTTCAGTTTCAATTAAAAGAGAAAAATGAACTGCCAATATCTAAATAATAATAAGGTCTCACCTCCAACTGCAACTTCCCACCCCCACCCATCCCTTCCAAGTCAACCATCAGCTCGTGCTTATTTCCTGCCAAAAATTGTTCATCCATGAGCTTCTTAGGGAAGGCTGCACAATTTTTTCTAACTCCCTCATCTCTATACAAGCACATCAGTTAAAAATAAAGACACAATGTAGTCAGTCCAATTCATTTAGCAGCAACAAATTAATGTAAATGTTAATGCATGTTTGAGTTGCATCTTGACATTTTTTTCAGGTAACAATATATTGCTAAAGAGTTCAATTATTCCTTAGCAAACATATGCATTTTCATGTTAATGCATGTTTGAGTTGCATCTTTAAATTTTTTCAGGTAAACTATATTGCTTAAGAGTTCAATTATTCCTTACCAAACATATGCATCGAGAGAGAAAGTGAGGAGGCATTGGTTAACCCCAATTAGGTTTGTCCCATCTATTTGTACAACTGACATATTTCAATCCAAGGCACATGACTTATAATATTATTATTAGATGGTTGAATAGAACACTTAACCACCAATTTAAGGCCATCAAAATCATTTCTGCGTTGAATTGAATCCTCACCATCACAGAGGGACTCAAGACTAATGCTAGCATTGCCCATACGCTTATGTGGAGTTACCAAGTTTGCATCCCAAGCTGCGACCTGATGTTCAAGAGCAAAGTGGAGAATCAATAGAAGTTGTAACAAAAAATCTACATCAACAATAACTGAATGGGAGTTCAGTGGATCTAAAATGTGTGGTATTTTCTAAAATAATTGTCTTTTACGACTTTAGACACTCAAAAAGAAATAAAATATTCATGAAGATTGCAATAGTCATTAGTAATGACACTAACAATTGCAAAGGAAATATGAGGTTGATCTGAATCAGAACTGGAAATGATCAGGTTGCCACGTCATTTGATAGGCTTACTCTAGTCTTTATAATTGTGCAAAAAAGATCAACCATGATGATTTCAATATATCAGGACAAATGTTTGGACCAACAGGAAAAAGATGAAAGTTTATACGTCAAATAAATATCTTGGACCTCTTAATCTTCAAGTATGACTGAACCACTATTTTAACCAAGTAAGAAAAAATTGTACATGAGTCTTTTTCTATTTCTTTTTTTAAATATCTGGAACATGATAAAAGAAGTTCAATTCTAGTTCATGGAAAGTAAACAAAAGACACCAAAATATTTGGATACCAATGCTAAATGCATCACGATAGTGTTTTCACCAGAGGAGATGATTAAACTAAATGATAAATGCCAGTGGCTAACTAGAAAGGATTAAGTACTGACCTGAAGGCTTTTGGTTGGAGGAAGCTTGATATTCAAAGTGAAATCCTCATTCCAAGTTGGAGTTTTATTTCTGTAATAGAATATTATCACAATTATAAAATTTTTAAACATTGTCAGACCTATTGAAATTTCACTGCTGCTAGCTTGATGGATTAAATCATTGATGAAGCATGAAGCATCTAAAATGTGATTGGGCGAGCAAATGAAAATTAGTCACCAAAAGGTTTATTCCTTGACAAGCAAAAAAATTAAGTTTAAGCATTTCAGGTAAGTTTTCTCCCACCTTTAGGTTTGTTTTACTGACTGTAGAATATGTAATGTCAATATTAAACAAAGGTAACTACAATCAAGCAGTTCATTTTAAACAAGCAGCTCATGTCAAACATTCAGAAACTTTCATAAGTTGCAAGAGGTTACAGCTAGGACATATCAATAGATTGAACATTCAAGGCATCAAGTTTGATCAGATAGTTTCTCAACCTTCAACTAAGACATTGATGGACAACATACCCCCATTTAATTTTGCTTTTGACAACCTGGCCATCCAATTGCATGACAACATAAGGATCACTAGTTCCCTGGAAAAGAATGAAAGTTTTAAGAACGAAAGCCACATCAAATATGAAAGACATAAATGAACACCAGAATTGAGGAAGTTCTCAAGTATGTATAAATGTGTTCATTTGAATGTGCATCGTTCCATAACTGCAATTGGCCATGCATGATAAACCTCAGGACCTAAATGTAAAAAGGATATATATGCTACGCACCCATGGATCCATGTTAGGTAAATCCAACCCCTTAAATTATGCCCATGCATGATAAACCTCAGGACCTAAATGTAAAAAGGACATATATGCTACGCACCCATGGATCCATGATAGGTAAATCCAAGCCCTTAATTAATTTTATCAGCAACTGACCGTCGTAAATCTCGCGTACAAATGACCTAAAAGCGCATTAATCAGATTAGAACTTGCACAGAAACATATATAATCAAAAATGCCACTTTAATACTACAAGCCTAAGCATTTTAGCATCGTATCGCAAGCAAATGGTAAAGAATGTGAATGTTTATTTGACTAACAGCAAAGAGAACAACAAAGCCTTTTAAGTATCAAAAGCAAAATATGGCACATACTCGGAAAGGTACACAGTCTTACAATCTCCAGCATCAACTTCACGCCTGCCGATGTTATCCTGATCAACACACAACCAAATTACATTTGGAGCTGAAGCAAAGCGCTTCAAAAACTAAACGAATACTCGTATAAAGGTTCATAAACTCAATTAACACAAAACAGGAGGAAGTATAAAGAGTTTGCACGACGGGTGATAACTTACGGGGGGACTTGTATAAGCTTCAAAAGCAAAACCAGCGAGAATGACTGCGAGGTTGATATCAAAAGGAGGCCTCTCGTCGTCTTCCTGAATTGTAATGTTCTCGGTCTGAGGCTGAGCGCAACGAATCGAGCGAAGTCCATCTCTAATTCTGCTGCCTCGACAGCTAAGAAACCGAGCTTTGGGAACAAAAAGAGACGGAAAGCGAGGGGGCAAAGTGAAGCGGCGAAGATGGCTAATAGGAGAAGCGAAACGGCAGAAGAAGCGAAGGGCTGGGTGGTGGTGGTGATGCGTTTGCAGAGAAGCCATGAGTAGAGGAGTGTGGAGTTCTAACGGCCAAAATGCGAATGTAGGAGGATAACAGCTTTTTGGTACTGGTAATAATGTAATGTTTTTAAATTATTATTATTATTGGTTTTAAAGAGATCCAGAAGCTTTGAGAACACAATTGTGGGGCTTACGCACCATTTGTACTTCATTTCCCTTCGTTCCCGCAGTTTTACTTTATCCAAGTCAGCCTCCGGCCCTCCGGAGATATGTTGTACATATATACATCACAAATTTAATTTTGAATACTTTTGGGTATGAAATAATATTATAAATTTACGAAAATGAGAAAAATATTTATAGAATTAAATATAAGATTAACTGAATTTTTAATTAATTGAAATTAAAATTTAATATAATCTTAAATCCAATAAATTTAAATCAATTTATTAAAACTACAGAAATAAAAAATAAAATTGATTATATATATAATTGTTTTAAAATAAATTTAAATCTTGTTCATTAATAATTTAAATTCAATTTGAATTTAGATTTAATAAATAATTTTAAATTAAAATTAGATTAAATTGAATTATTTAAACTAAACACTATAATTATCTCTTATTTCAATTTGTTCAAATTTAACTCTAATTTTTTAACTAAATTAAGCTTAAAATTAATATTTTTAAGACAATTTAAATCCATAAGATAAAAAATTTAAGTTTAAAAGAGTCAATTGATATTAAAATTTTTAAAATATAATTAAAATTTATTATTAAATAAAAATAATGGGTTAATTATCAAAAAAACTTAAATTTTCATCAATTTTTCAGTCCGAACTTTTAAAAGTAGCAATAAAATATCCAAACTTTTATTTTTTCAATTCTAGCCCAAACTTAAAAAATGGATAATAAAATATTCAAACTTTCAATTTTTTTTCAACTTTAACCTAATATTATCTTCTTTCGATGCCCTCAGCCATTTGTTTTCTATTTTGGCTACAAACTATTCTCGCATTACAAACTACAAATGAAAAAAAATTTAAATCAAAGCATAAGATTATCGGGCTGCATAATCTAATTTAGGTCATTTTTAAACGACATCAATTTAATTATGTAATTAAATAAAATTTTATTAATATTCATTTATTGTGTTAATCTTAATTGACGTATTAATAGTCAAAGATTTTAAAATACGTGACATTAGAATTAAAAAATTTTAAAAATTTAAGCATTTTATTACTACGGTTTAAAATTTAGGCTAGAGTGAAAAAATAAAAATTTGTTATTTTGTTATTATTTTTTAAAGTTAAGGTTATAATTGAAAATGTGACCCAAAAAAATGTTAATAATTAATCCAAAATTAATTATTTTTAATTTATAAAAATTTATTAATTTAAATTTTTGACTATTTAAAAGGCTAATTAATTTTTAATATCAAGTAAATTTAACAGAAAGTTAGAATCAAACCAGAGGTTTAAAATTTTTATAGCTCAAACGGCTCCTAAAATAGAATCGAAGTTATATATATATATATATATATATATATATAAAGGTGATACCAAATTGATTGCAGCTGAAAGCAACCATTGTTTGGCCTCCCTAACCTTCATGAACACCCAATTGACGACCTAACATGTGAAACCAACAAAAGCAGGTGAGGCACACGGGCGGTAAGATTGAAGCGAAGCTTGACCACTCTTTATTGCGTTTCACATGACAACCGACATACAACATTACATGTGAAGCTTGTTTCGTCACAAATTCACGCAGCCCCTTGACAAAGTGAGGCACACGACCAGTAAGATTGAAGCGAAGCTTGACCAGTCTTTTATTGCATTCCACCCTTCATGACAACCGACATACAAAATTACAGGTGAAGCTTGTTTCGTCACAAAGTCACGCAGCTCCTTTACGAGATACGCGCCATTAAGCATCTCTTCTTTAAAACAATAAGTCAATAAGATAAAATGTTTAACTAGTATCGGAAGAAGTTTCGTACTGAAAGTAACATATACCCAAAATACAAAGGACGTTTACGAGTTTATCAAGTTTTCTTCCCCTCTTTGGGGTTTGCTAAGGTAACATTTTCATAGCTACTTGGATAATAATAGAAGTAGCCACAATGTCACTTGACTAGTATCTTCCTTAAGAATACAACCACCATATCAAACCCAAACTGTTTAATGCATGAGTGCTACTGCAGCCTCTTGAACTAATGGCTGGCTGACATACACAAAATGCTCAGCTTCACGCTCAACCTGCTCCCAGCACCTATCAGGATGCTTCCCTTCTCTCATCTTCTTCACAAACGCCACAAACCGTCTCCAGTTATCAGGTTGGAAGAGGTGGGGGGTCATTCTCAAGTATGTAAACGCACACATTTCTCTATCATCTGAATGCTTGTCCATGTTCAATGACGATGCCTGCAGAATCTGCTCATGTGCATATTCATCATGTCGTGGCAATGCGTTTTCTCCGGCGAGTGGAACCCGTGCTTCTCGAGTTGCTAAAACCACTTGTTTGACAAGTTTCTCCGGCGCGCAAAGGGCCTCCTGCGGCTGTTCATGATCTCGCATCTCTATGCAAGTGAAATTAAATATGGCTCCATGGCGCGCCAACATCTGAGCAATGGGAAGATAACCATCCCGGAATCTCGTATTGTAATATCCTGCTGTGAGTTCGGGTGCATGAGACCTGCTACCGTAGTGCCAATGGATCCCTGCAACCTTTACTGAGATCTTTACACCGGTGTTCTCAAAAATAGCCTTCGTTGATGACAGGATTCTCTCACCATGATCCAAAAGTAGCTGAGAGTACCAGGATAGGAAGAATTCCCCGTAGGGAGAATTCCAGCCACCACCTTCTTTTCTGAAAAACTGGGTATCTTCAGGCCAGTTGTTGTAATGACCAGCATCAGTAGGCCCTGTGCTACCCCATTCTGGCTTGCCAACAGCTTCAGCTGCAGCTTTTAAGCTACTCAACATGTACTGCAACAGGTTCCACAAATTGAGTCCAGAACTATAAAACACAAGTTTAATATAAAGCTTGTTTGAACAATAAGAGAGATCGCAAATACCTTGTCATAACACTGGAATGCTCCAATTCCCGGGAATTTCCATGTTCCATTCTGCTCTGGATATGAAGGATAGCGAAGTTCGCCTGCTGGACCCATTCCTATTTGGATTTCCTGAATGGAGCAAACTCTTGTTAAATCATCAATTCAAAACAATAATTTACAAATAAGATAGTATTACTGTACAACAATAATTTGGATACTGACAATAGGGATGGCATTGCAAATGTCGTCCACTATCAAAACTACCCAAAAAAACAGAATAACAACCCAAGCTAGAGGTCAAGTAATCCTACTCTTAGTGTTTCAGAATGACAAGTTTCAGAGTTGCAACAATAATTTGGATATTGACTATAGGGATGGCACTGCAAATGTCGTCCCCTGTCAAAACTACCCCCCCAAAAAAACGGAATAACAACGCAAGCTAGGGATCAAGTACTGCTCTTGGTGTTTCAGAATGACAAGGTTCAGCTATAGTTCTCACGTTCGATGTACTTTAGAATCTAATCTAGTGCATGGAAATATTTATTAAAAAATCCCGTTAAATCATGAAAGAACTTTCCTAACTAGTAAAAACCAGAGCAGTAAAGCGTCAATTGACATAATGACAACCACCCAAGTTCTTAAACTACATACTAGTCCGACAATGGTTTTAAACATTTAGTCAGCCCAAGGATGGTACTCAAAAAACAAACATTTGTGGCAAAGCATGAAATATAAAAACCAGAAAAGGAGTTAGCTAATTACCACAATGGTGTCGCCAAGAAGATGCTTGAAGTTGTCTCTAAAGGCACGCATGAAATCAGAGTAGCACTGAACAGGAGTCCTCCCCTTGAGAACGGGAAGGGTGTCGCAACCTAGTGATATATATTCATAATTCCTTCTTCCCCACTGATCCGTATATGCAAGATCTGGGTTTTTGTCAACCTCCTCCACAACCCATTTGGGTAAAGGAATGCTGCAAAGGGAGGAAAAAAACAATCCACCATTTATCTAGACTAGCCCTTGTAGTTCACCAAAACTCATAATAATTACGTAAAAGCCACCGCATTAAAAGCAACAAAATTTTCTCCAAAGAACAGGTATTTTTGCTTGCACGCAACTACCATGCTCATCCAACTCTAGTACCGTCGTGCAAGTAAAAATCATCAATTCATATTGTAAAGTTACCATAACTTTGTTGTAAGCATATTCATAACGCGTAGATACACGCATTGGAACAATATGATTAATGATAATACTGAATTAAAAAAATTGACAAAAGAGAAAGAAACTTACAAGCAAGAGTCGCCAACGTTGCCTCCACACTGGTGAAACGACATGACAGCCTGAACCTTAAGGCCGTGTCGTTTAGCCATTTCCAGAAGCTCGTTATAGCCTCCCCAATTATAAACACCAGCCTCATCTCTCTCCACCAATCC
>JANTNU010000235.1:47043907-47055549 GCA_024752395.1 Erythroxylum havanense
CATCTCTCTCCACCAATCCCCACCACACGTCCATCATTATCCCCTCTACTCCCGCGCTTTTCAGCGCCTGCAAACTCGCGTTCACAGCTTTCCTCCTATTCACAGTGTTCCCAGCCGTGACGCTGTCCAACGGCATCATTACGTATACCGGAACTCCCTTACCTTTCTCCACGGCTCCTCCCTCCTTGTACATCTTCTCCTCCTTTTCAACCAGCCCGGTCGCGTATGCTTTGCACGCCACCGACAGATCTGGACGCATCGCGCTCAGTATCGGAGACCTACACGGACTCGTTGGTTGGGACTTTTGCTCCACGTTGTCAGGTTTCTGAATCTTGCATCGTACGCTCGGAACCGGAGATTTCCACACCGCCGCGGCGTTGACGGTTGCTGTGGCGTCTCCGGTGGTGGTGCCGGTGATTGATTCTGCTGAGATTGGCGTTCCAGCAAGAGCTCCGATCTGGTGAGCGATATCCATTGCCATTTCCTGTACACTTCCTTTCCGCTCTCGAGATTCAAAAGAAAATTTCAAAATGAATGCTTTGTTTATAATACTCTAGAAAAGTATGCAAATCTCTCTCTTCTATGAACAGAGCTTTTGTTTGTGAATAAGGTAGAATCTGAATGGTAGGGGACGGTGTGACATTTATAGGACATTTAGAGAAGATAAGATTAAAATAATCTTATTGTGTTTATCCGCTAACTTGGCGACACGTGTATGTGGCTACGTGGCGGCTCAAGGGGCGTCTGAAAAGGCGACGGCTACGATCTCTCGTCTACACGTGATGATGGACGGCTGGATCTAAAAGCGCGTGAAGCTTTTCCAACAGGAGTGGGGACGGGCTTTTCGGATTGTTTTTTTTTAATTTTGAATAAAAAAGAAGAACGAATTAGGAAGCGACAAGTATGGGATTGCAACTGGTTAACATGTCGTGCACTTTTGGGTGAGGCCGCGCCGGAAGGAAATTGAGAGCTGACGTGGTGGCACGTGGCTGAGGGGGATTAAGGTTACCGTGTGGTGAGGATAAGACCCGTGTGGGCTTAAAAGTTAGACGAGTGGCACTGGCCTGGTGATCCGTGATCATTGTGTTAGGATGCGGAAGATTCTGTGTGTCTGATTGCCTTTGATCCGATACAGGAAGTGTGGGGACCACCGTTGAGATGTGTGGCCGGTGGCTAATGCAGTACAAGTTTGGCGGCCAAGTGGCCGGATGTAGAAGGGTCGCGAATGTCGCTTAGTCTGGAAGAACATGCAGGCCAATTTCGGTAGCTTACAGGAATGGTCCGGTTACGTGGCGTCTTTGATCGTATATTTTTTTTTTAATGTAAATAGAAAGAATACATCATATATTAATTAGACAGAAAAAATTACGTCTCGATTGATCTTCTAAAAGAAAATTCTGGCTTTTTAAAAGAGGAACATCAAAATAAGTAATCCCAGCATCATCAAGACAGACCTGAATAGTAAGTCGATCCGTGCATCTGTTACTCTTTCAGTGTATATACCGATAAACAACAATCTAATTTTTGATGAGAAGCTCAAGAATACTCGTGACAAGAGAGTTGTCAGAGTGAGAACGAGACCTCACGAAAGAAAGGAGTTGACGCTTGATTGTATTTGTTGCGCATATCTCATCGGCATATTTGGGTCATATCTCAACATCGCATCCAATGATCCAATTCGTATTCACCAATAATTACAATTTCAATAATTTTCCGAATAAGTCTTCACATGAAAATAAGGTGAGGATACAATCGCAGGCCTAGGGGTGTCAAATTCAAATCTTAACCAACACAAACCGGTAGATACCAAGCCACTCCAATCTTCTTAAAAGCTTGAGCATGATTTGAATAATCAACATACCAATATGACTACCACAAATTGGTAAATCGAAAAGCATAATATCATAGAGATTGTACCTACAGCTTCTACATCTAGATCGTCAAAGTGAAAGATCCTTTCACAATTTCTTACATCCTTGAGAACAACGAGAACTTGCAAAGTGAAAGACGTAAGAGCCATAATAATGCACATAACAAAGTAACCCAAACTTAAAAACCTGCTGAGTAGATAAATGGCAACGAGACAAATCTTCTAGCTATACAAATTGAATACTTAATATGTAGACAGAAACTTGTTTGTCAGCAAATAGTAACAAGGACTAAAAGTTATGATTAATCTATAAAGGGCTAATGTTCTGGCTTGTTGAACACTGGTGCCTTTTAGCGGCTAGAACAAACTCTAAACTAAACATCCAAGACCTTTAGGATTGCCCAAGTAACAAAAAGGCTACTTCAACAAATTTTATCCAAAGTTCCAGTTAGATACAGTTTAAATATTGTTATGGTCGAAATCACAAACAGAATTGCTTCAATGATATGAGATATATGTATAAAGGAAAACAAACTCTTGCTTTCGTCAAATAGAAATCATAAGTTCAATAAGTCCTAAATTGGAAACAACTAACTTCAACCCAGCAATTTAACAACTGAAATCAAGGGGATGAGCACCAAAAACCAAAATAAAACAAGAGGGCTTATTTTGGGATGCATCAGTTGAAGTCGGAGTCGTCGAAGTCGTCGTCGAAGTTATTGAAGAAATCGGCGTCGGCGAGCTTGTTGTCGAGGTTGATGACACCCTC
This sequence comes from Erythroxylum havanense, assembly GCA_024752395.1. Lineage (NCBI taxonomy): Eukaryota > Viridiplantae > Streptophyta > Magnoliopsida > Malpighiales > Erythroxylaceae > Erythroxylum > Erythroxylum havanense. Next base: position 47,046,547 of record JANTNU010000235.1, read on the forward strand.
GGAGAAGATCTCGAGGGGATCAACATCATCTACGTCCATGGCCACGGTGGCTGCCTGCTCTTCCACGTCAGCAACGAAGAAGTCTGCCTGCACCGACTGCATCTCTTTCTCTACCTCTCCCGTCTCTGTGCCCTTCCACCGATTTGAACAGCCAAACGCCAGTTACCGCACTTTATGTCGGCTATTACGGTGCCGTTTGGCAACAACTACGACAAAGGACATAAAGAGATGGCAAATATTATCCCACCCATGAAACTCAAATGGCCAAAATTGATTTTGAATTTAAAAAATTAGTTTTAAAGATTTCATAATTCAAATACTTATCACCAAATTTTATTTTAATTAGTTATTAATTTAAAAACTTATAAATTAAAATAAGGTTATTTTAATAATTAATTCGTTCATATTTGGAATGAATTAATTATTTAAATATAAATCACAAATGATATCACCAAATTTTATTTTAATTAGTTATTAATTTAAAACTTATAAATTAAAATAACGTTATTTTAATAATTAATTCTTTCATATTTTGAATGAATTAATTATTTAAATATAAATCACAAAATCGATCCAAATGATATTTATAAATTAGCCTCTATTTTAGTTCCGTAAATTAAATTTGAGATTATTTATAATATCCAACAATCATCCTCCCCATTAAGCAATCAAAGGAAGCTTGCAGCTTTGTAACTTGATGTTTTAAGTAGGCATTCTTGCTTGTGGTTACTGATGCAAATCAATTAAAAGATCAAACTAGAGTTTGTGAGTACAATTAAGAAAGAATAACCACGTTCTCTCACAAAAGACTATGTCAACTAGCAAATAGCTGAACTCTATTGACATAGCAAGTAGATGCAGGATTCTGGAGGCACTCACAAAAGCTATCCTCATTCTTGGGAAATGATTTTGGCAATGGATGATCAGGAATTACACCAACCTACAATGGAAGTTTACAGCAGTGAATCAGATAAGAGTCCAAAGAATGCAAATAGAATCAACTGTATATAAGTAGCAGTAGACCTTGTCAATATCAGTGTGAGCAGGAGTCTCATAACGAGCTACTGTAACAGCCAGTCCTGATCCATCAGATAACTGAAAGACTGACTGAATCTTGCTGCAGAACAGGAAGGAAATGGACTTATGACATCAAAACAATCTCTTAAAAGGCGGAGAAGGTAGTGAGTAGTGACATTAACATTACCCTTTGCCAAATGTTGGTTCTCCATACAACACAGCACGTTTATTGTCTTTCAATGCACCAGCTAAGATTTCACTTGCACTTGCAGTTCCCTTGTTCACCTAATTGAAGGAAAACTCAAGAGATTTGTTACAGAGTTCCTACAGATATTAAGTTCAAATTCACATGCATGAGGACGAATTATGAAAATTGATTAGGTATGTTTTTAGGATTGATTAAGCAGAGCACAAAACCATGGTGTCTTATGCAATTTCAATTTTGGGTTCGTTTAAGCAGTAGCTTGAGCATTCCCCAGCTATCAGGAAACATACCAGAACAGCCAGGGGTTCTGAAGCAGCTATGGCACCACCACCATCCACGTCATATATATCTCTTACACCACGGCTGTCGCAAATATAAACGATCACACCTTTATCTAACCTGAAACGCTAATATCTAAGTAAGAAAAAGATTGTCTTCAATGAACTTGTGGCAGAAATCCAGATAAGGAAAAAGATTTAGGTCTCTCATCAACCAAATGCCTTGAAAATTGTAAGCGAAGACACACCAGAATTTCTTTACAAGTACTAGACCAAATTATCAAACATTATAATATAATTTCAAAGATCTCAACTAAAAATTATTTCCAACTTGTATACAGAACTGAATGACATATAAAGATGATTGTGGATACAAAAACAGCATGGTTAAATCCCAAAGAGTTTACTACTTTGGCACTGCTCTAGCTCCAAAACAGTTCTGTATGGTAAATGTTTAACTAAGAACTTTCTGAGATTTACATGATTAACAAAAATACAAGTTTCCTTTCAACTAAAGACATGACTAGTAAAAGGAAGAGAACCACATTCAAAATCAAGTTGCATTATATGGAAGGTGTTCACCAGCAAATATCTGAAATTACTTACCAAAGCTTGGCAATCTCAACTCCTTCAGGAAACAGCCCACCACTGCAGCAAATTGAACCTCATCATATAATCCACCAAAAGCCCCAGTTTAAACTGTACTATGTTAAAAGCTTATCACCTGTTATCTCGAAGATCTAACACATAGGCGTCGACACCATGAATCCTTAAACTATCAATAGCTTCCTTTACTGCACCTGCAGACAAACCAAATTCTTCATAATCTTGATAAATGGATCAAATTTTTTGGATTGGAAACCTGGGAGTACAAAGAGATAAATGTTTCTTTTTCTTTGAAGCTGGAAAATATGGAGGTGAGGTGTCAAGTGATTTTGTTTGCAAAATTACAGGAAACATTGTAGAACATTATAAGTCCCTAGAAAAAATGCTGCCTGTTATATAACAGATTTGGATTGAATAAATGTCTTATAGGTATAACATTCACGATCTCTAACTGCCTTTCAATCACAGAAGAATAAAGCTATAAATATGCATCATCTAAAATGAAAAACAAAGGTTTGCACTGAAATTTTAACACTACAAAAATCAAAAAGGCATTTTTGTCAAAGAAAGATGAATTGACCTTAGTTCTCTTTGAGAAAGTTTTCTATATTCATTTATAAATTTCAAGACGTAGATCATGAACTTGATTAGAGTAACTACTCTGAAATTACAACAAAATTGGACAGCAACTTAACACAATTTAAATGATTTGGTACCAAGTTTAGGCATCAAGAGTGTGCTTTTAAAATCATACAAAACTGCCTCCAAAAATATCCTTCAAGTCATAGCTAAGAATACAAATAGCTTGATGACAGTTATACTACGATATAACCTTTTGACAGGGTTTAACAGATAAAAGCAGCTATCTCTACCTACCTGAAGCATTTTTGTTGAATGATGTTAGTTTAATATAACCAATCATGGGGAAATTCTTCTCCGAATCAGGGACCTTACAAAGTCTTGATTTGACTGGATTTAGAGAGACCTTCTCCCTCCTGGAAACAAGCAGTGGATTAGTTATAATCTACTAAAAGAAATATACTGTTCAATGGAAAAAACATAAAACCACCAAATTTCTAGTTGATATACAACAATTGAGAGGTTAATATAGAAGAATTACATCAAATCAAAATGCCTTATTTCAGATCCACTGCGAATGGTTAATTCCACTGAACTTCCTTCTGGTCCCCTAAAATCCAACATGGAAGTTTTTCATTAGACTATCCTATGGATAAGAGGGCATCATTAACAATTAGTTTCCAGTTAATCCATGTCAGGAACAAGATACTTACTGTAACCGGTTTGCTGCATCATAAATACCGATGCTTTCTGTGCTTGTATTATCAATCGCAAGGATAATGTCCCCAGATAAAATTCCAGCCCTATCTGCAGGACCTCCAGGAGAAGCTGAAATAACAACAAGCCCAGCAGGTGATTCATCAGAGACTGTAGGATAGCCTATTGATAGGCCTACCCCTGTCAAAGCACTTTGTGTCCCAGACTGCCTTCATAGAATATACAAGACAGGTTTTTATTAGATTTGTATGATTCCTTCCTTCATATAATACAACACATTAATGGATTCAACATCCTCGCTATTACTAAGATTAAAGTATAATAACAGTACAAATGAGATGAATAAGTTGCCTCATACCCGCAAACTTTTAAACTTTTCAGGTTCCAGAAACCTAGTGAAAGGGTCATCCAGGGTCACAAGCATCTTCCTTATAGCCATATCTGCGCAAAAAATCCACCATTTAAGATTAGGAAAGTGATATGTGTCTGCAACTTTTGCGAAGTCAGTAAAGTAATCTGATAAAATGGTTAAATTTATCAATATTGACAAAACAAAATTACTATACAGCTTCAGTTTACATAACTCATCTGTATTAAAAGTGTTGCATGTTTCCAAATGCAATTTAGTTTCAGAAGCCACTCTTTTTGACAGGAAATATTGTTCCATGTCTAGACGTAACTTTGGGGGAAAAAGGAAAAATGAAAAGTATCCATTCTACCAGATATTCTAGCCACATCTAAGAAGCATTTGTTCCCCAAAAAGAAAAGATTACTGCAACCAAACCAAGTTTGTTCTTCAAGCAGAGGTCGGGAAGAATTGGATAAAGCTCATTAGAGGTTCAATATAAGAGTTGCTATCAGCATATATTAGTGCAATATAGTCAAAAGAGAGTTTAAGGAGGCAAAAAAACATTAAATTGACTGTAGACTCTATGTGGAGATAATAATCAACAGTCCAGAGAAACTATAGAAAAAGCTCCAGAACTCATAAACAATCAGCAAAAATAGACTTCGAAATATATTTGTTACACGTTCAACTCATTTAAACACACTTTTCTGAGCAATAATCATGGATAATTGGGCACAAATATTGCAGATCAATGCAAATAGCCACAATAAGAAAGAAGTCATATATCCTTGTGGCTTTATCATAAATAACAAAGGTCCTATTTCCATTTCTAAGGAAGTAGCATCACCTCTTTCGAATCAGTAGAGCTTTCAGACATAAGCAAGAAAAATTAGAATTTCTCAAGATAGACGAGGAGTAGTAAACCACCAAGACAGATGGCTGCAAGGAAGGGAATCATACATGTCTCCTCACGTGTATTCATTGGTTCATTCCGCAATGCAGTTTCCCTGTAACGGAACCAATTTTGACCATTGAAAGTCTTATCAACATATGCACGGTCAATGGTTCTCCATGCCTCCAGGAAGAGGAGGTTCTCTTCAGTAAGGGCCCCTAAGCATAGACAAAGACCATAGGAGGAAAAAGAAAATCATCACTTAGGAATCTAACAGTTCCACTTTCATATTTACATAGGACCTTATACTCACATGAGGCATTGGAGCTAATGACATTAGAAGCTGATGTAACAAGTAGAATTGCAGTGACTAAGTGGACGAAAAATTTAGATGCATGTTTTCTCAATTTTTCTGAATAAATCATTGAGGATGCATGCTTGCAGCCATATCTCCTTGACTTGAGATTGCATCCATAGCTTATCAAAGACAAACCAAGCTGCAAAGAATGACTTCTGGTGATTCTTTGTAAAGGATGATGTAACAGGTCATCAGTCCAAGCTCCATCCTTGCTGTAATATCTTTGCCTGTAATTCACAATGGCTCCCAGCCATGGGCTATGTAATCTAGCTTCTACCACCTCTAAAGAAAGAGATTTGTATGGTAGCGCCTATGTAACATATCGAACCAAAGCTAATAAATACATCAACTAAAAGTTTTTCTCTGTATCGGAAAATTCTACTTTATAATAAAGACAGCCATTCAGTTTATGCATTCTACACCCATTTTCTTTTCACTTGACCAATTATATACTCAGGGTTAGGTAAGCATTACAGTTATGATGAGGGACTCCACTCCACAATGGAATACCTAGCTGCTGCACCAAATGTTGTCGAAGCCACAATAATTGGTGTTTCAAATGAAGATGGAAAAAAGGAAATAGACTTTTACCGCGTGTCTCGCATCTGGATTCACTATTCCTAAAATTCCACCCTTCAGACACTCTTTCAATTGTTCTTTTAATCACTCATGTACAATTAGTCATAACCAACTATGTCCCAATCAACTCGTAGTGAAAACCACCAACCTTGAAAAAAAGGAAATTTCATCTCAGACTAGAACTTCCACATTCTTTACACCATCAATTACTGTGCTTTTAACAACTCTAACAGTCCATATCACATCATAATTTATTAATCCGAAGTTAACTCATTAGTATTTTACTAGTACTACTACTACCCGACAGATATCATCAAAGCAGAGTTGAAAGGAAAAGAAATGGTTACCCGAGTAGTGGTGGGCAGGAAAAGAGTGGAATTAAGAGGGAATCTGTTGGAGTGGAAGATAATGAAGCGAGAAGGACGAGGAAGAGTGGTTGAGGTTGCAAGAACCTCCATGGAAAATTATTTCCCAGCTACAATGTTATGCAACGCTGGTTTCTTATTGGTCCCACTTTATGTTGTCCTCTGGTCTGCCATTTTCGATTGATAAGGTTTGTCAGTTATATTGGGTCGTGAGAGGCCGATTGCTAAACTCTGGATTTCCGAAGTTCATCTCATACTTGGGGATAAATACTGATAAATTTTGTTGGACGATAATTAATAGTATTAAATGTAATATAAGACAATTCTATAAGCAAGTTTTATAATGAATCGAGATACAAGCAGATAATTTCATGTTATATTTTGTTTTATTATGAACAGTAAAAATAAAAAATTTTTGATTTAAAAAATTTAGCATATAATATAAACTAATAAATATATACTACTTAATATATCTAACTTGAATAATTTTTCGTAATACTAATTATTTCTCCTTACACTAATAACAACCTAACACATTCCTATATATTTCTTAATTTTTTTGTAATATCAATTATTTTACGTCATATCAATTATTTCTCCTTACCGTAGTACCATTTATTTTTATACAAATAAAAATATACATAAATCATTTTAAAATATAAATCACGTAGAATATAATAATTATTAATATATTTTTATTTTAAAATAATAAAAATTTTAATAAATATTATTTTATTTGATTATTAAAGTCACAATAGTAACATTTTAATTAGACATAATTTCTATTTTAAAATCATAGCGTTAAATCTCCTGCAATAATCATTTTAATGTACAAGATATAATAGTCATTTATTATATATTACATTTCATTACATCTATCTTTCATACGACATTTCACTATATTACATTATAAACTTTCATCCATCCGAAACAACTTTTCACTATATTACATTTTATTTCATTATAAATCGTTTTATTCTGTTTCATTATATTATATTTCATTTTATTAATTCACATCCAACCAAAACGATCTTAAGTAAACTATTTAAAAAAATAGGCAAAAAAGAGAGAGAAAAAGTTTATTTTTTACAATTGGGTTAATTATTAAACAAACTCAAAATTTCGGCAATTTTTTATTATAGCTTAAACTTTAAAAAGTAACAATAAAATGTTCAAACTTTCAAATGTTTTCAATTCTAGTCCGACATAATTGTTTTCGTTAAATTTGTTGATGTGACTTGCTATGTGCTTCAAAAACCTTAACTATTAATATACATAAGTCAAAGTTAACATAACAAATTAATATTAATAAAACTACGTCGTTTAATAACATAATTAACCACAATATTGTTGTTTTAAAATGACTAAAATTAGATTACGTAGCTCCGACAACCTTATACTTTGATTTTAATTTTACCTTCATTTTCAGTTTGCTCTCTCGACATTCTCTTCTTTCGATTTTCATATTACGCAACTCTGACGCCCTCACAATAAGGGCATAAGGAGAACGAATTAAAAATGAAAAGCTTATTAATACAATTCATTGTAATGCGAGAATAGTTTGAAGCGTTAAACGAACAAACAGAAAATAAAATGATGAGAACATGGAAAAAGTAATTAATAACATTGGACTAGAATTGAAGAAAATTAAACGTTGAGCGTTTTATTGTCATTTTTTAAAGTTTGGTTTATAATTGAAATTTTTTAAAATTTGAGCATTTTAATGTTACTTTTTAAATTTCGAGTTATAATTAAAAATTTGACGAAATTTTGAACTTTTTTTAATAATTAACCCTTTTTTTATTTAACAAAATTCTTAATCTTCTCTTTTTTTTCTTTTCATAATTTCAATATCGTATTAACTATTTCAAATATAAATAAATAATAAATCTCATAATTAGATAATCAAGTGTTACTTACCAAAACTTTGAATCCTGTCCTCTGATTGGCGATTGCTGTGACCTACTATTGGAGTTTCCATGAGCAATATAATTTTGGTGGAATTTAAGAATAGATGCAATAGAGCAAACACTTTTGGTATAGTTGGCTGGAGAATAACTTAAGACAGAGGAAAAGGACGAACAGAAATTTAATAATTACAAGATAAAAAATAAATTGAGAAAATAAAAGAAAAAGACTAAAATATATTATCAATTTAACAACATAAAACCAATTTATTCGAATATTTTAAATAGCCTAGATTTTGTATATGAATTTTATAGTATCAATAAAATCTTTGTTAAATATAATAATAAAATATATAATATATAATTAACCGTAAGACATAAATATTAATTAATTAAATGTTATTTTTATTATGCTTGATTTATTTCTCATATTTTGAAGCACTTAAACTCTATGTTTTAAAAATAAAACTGGAAGTCAAATACAAAATGTTTAAGATTTAAAATTTAAAAGTTTCTAGCTGATATTATGTTGTCATTAAAATAGTTAAAGATTTAATAAACTTAAAAAATTTTAAAAATAATTGAAGAAGACTATCTTTACTCATCGAAAATTTTAAAGTTTAATTAAAAATAAAATTATTAAATAAAAATTAATTGATTATTTTAGTTTATAAAATCAATTAGTTTATAAAATTGACTGATTAATTAATAATTTGGTTGATTTTTAATAACAAATATTATTAAATTAAATCAAAGCGAAAAGTTAAAAATTGCACTGAAAATTTAACCGATTCAAAATTTTTATCGTTGAATCAATACAATAAGTATGGTTTTTGAAACATTGCTTAAATCGTCTCCACCAATGAATCAATGTTGATAATCTTTGCTAAAATTTGACTATCATATTTATACTACTCAAAAGAGCTTCAAATAATTATGATAAGTAATATTATTTTATGGGTAGATATTATGGAATTGTAAGGTTACTGGTTCTGCCGGAATCTGGCTGAACGGTGCGTTGCCGTTTGGGTCTATTGGTTGGCAACCTTCTGTAGTAAACTCCAAATAGAAAACACCTGCAAAACAAGGTAAGGCACGTCGGGGGTGATGTCCCGATTGGCCCCTCCGACGCTCAAGTCAGTTTTCTGGTG
>JANTNU010000235.1:47055719-47076225 GCA_024752395.1 Erythroxylum havanense
CTCCAATCCAAAACTTCCCAGTTCATCAAATATCCTAACAGCTTCTTTCCATTGCCCAGCTCCAACAAACCTTCTCAGCTCTTTGAAAATTATAAAAAGGAACAAATTTTCTAATTCTCATTTGGATTACTTTTCCTATATTTAAGATATCACTCATCGATAAACCCTTTTTGAGCTGCAGAGACTGAAAGTGCTGACAAGTCTTCGTGCCATTTGCTTCGTAGTCGCCGTCGTATCAATTACTACCACGAACAAAAGATAGTGTTCTGTCAATTCCTTCTGCTTTATGATACTTTTGACCGTATTGCATAATGGGTACTTGTCGGGATTTTAAGCTTAACTGAACATTTTAATCCTGGTAGCAATATAAAAAAGACGTGAATCAAAATTAGGCTTAGGCAAATACCTGATGGATTGGCTAATCGCTTTTGTTTCCCCGCAAATAGGAATACCCAACATAATTACACAGCTAGAATATATTGTAAGGGATATTTTATAAATAAAAGATTTGTTTCTAGATCTTAAATTTAAAAATTACGTATATTTTTTAGACATTTTAATTTAATAATCAAAATATAAAGAAAAATTCTCAAAATTTTTAGATTTTTTTTACATATTTAAATCATTTTTTAAATAATATCTTAAACTAAATCAGAAGTTAAAAATTTTAAAGTTTCAAAAATTAATCGTAGCAAAATTAATTAAAAATTAAATAAAATGATTAAAAGCATTATTTATTTTTTAATTAAAAAATTTATTAAATAAAAATTGATAAATTTAGTCAAAATTTTTAATTGATATTTTTGAGTATGCACTGATAAGGTGGGTTGTATTGGAATCAAACGTGGCCTAAAAGCCACTAAATGGTTTTCTTACTTTTTTCGATGATAATTGGAGTTTAAATTTTTTGTCTAATATTATGATGTTTTATTGTATTTAATAAATCTTAGTTATTTATTTATGTAGATTTTATATAGGTCTTACGTAAGTCTTGTGTAAATCCTTTAAAATAAATATCTGAGATTTTATGAGATAGAATAAGACAAAGTAATATTAAACTGAAAATTTTATGTCGAAAATTGGTGCTTTTTTTCTGATATATCGTCTTTTCTTGGCTTCCTCTCTTCTTTTTCTGTGAAGAATGACCTTTTGGATTCCGTGTGAACCAGTGAATGATTCGTCTGACAGTATTCAAAGCCTTTTACCAGTTCCAAGCTTCTAGCATCACAGGAATCGGAAATGCCAAAGTCACCGGGGACCCCACGTGGACATAAGTCTCCGAGAAAAAACATCACCTTTGAAAAGCAAAACGATGATGGGGCCTTTTGTTTGATTCCTAAGAAACAAAAACTATTTATTATTTTCGATTACTAATATCATAAAATTGATGTCCCTTTCTTTCTTCTCTGCGTTCAGGTAATTGCATCACTTCACTTGCACGACATGATCCAAAGTATTGAACACAGAAACAAAAGACTCTGCTCCAACCACTTGTTATCTTCAATCTGCACTACCCACCCACTCATCCAAAAATCTACCAAGAAAACATAATTATATTCTTACCTATACCAATAATAATAATAATAATAATAATAATAATAATAGAGCAATTTCTAAATTGTTGTACTGGGGACAGCAACAGCAGGTCCAATTTTTCTCAATTGGATCCCGTTCCTTTGAGATTCATCATCGTCGTCATGGTAAACATAAGCAAAGCCACCGTGCCGTGTCATATCCATGCCCGCCATCTCATCCTCGGGAGAGATCCGCAAAAGCTTAAGCTTATGAAGAATGAAAAACAAAGGACCCATGGTAGCACTGACCCACCCGGTTATCACTAATATCTGAATCACATGAGCAGCCAACAGCTTTCCACCCCCGCCCATGAACAACCCGTATGGTCGACCCTGTTTATTCGGGTAAACCTCCCTTACGTACTTCTCCGAGGCAAACAACGCCGTGAATATCACTCCCCAAGCGCCACAACCACCGTGAAGCTGCGCTGCCTCCAGCGGGTCGTCGTACTTAAACTTCTCCGCTAACTTGTTGAAACCGATCAGAACCAAAGCCGCAACAAACCCGCATATTATAGCAGACCACGGCTCGACCACGGAGCACCCTGAAGTTATGGCCGCGAACCCACCAAGCAAACCGTTGCACACATCGGTTACGTTCCAGTGACCCGATAACAGTCTTTTGCCGAAAAGGGTGGTCAAGGCCGCAGTGGAGCCTGCAAGGGTGGTGGTGACGGCGGTCCGACCGATCGCACTCCATTGACCGTAATAGCCACCAGCAGAGTAAGGACTCAGGATTTTGTTAAACGACCCAGGGTTGAAACCGTACCAACCGAACCAGAGCATGAATGTACCAAGAACCACGAGTGAAGCACTGTGTCCACGTAAAGCCAACACCTTGCCTGACGCAAAACGGCCGATTCTCGGACCTTCAATAAGAGCACCCCAGAAACCAGCGATGCCACCCACCATGTGAACAACTCCTGAACCGGCAAAGTCAATGACTCCAGTACCAAACAAGAGATCTAAATCAGGTTTGCTGGGACTAGCCCAACCATCTGCAGACCAGAACCAGTGAGACACAACAGGGTAAACAAACCCGGTTAAAAACGAAGAGTAGATCAAGTAGGCGACGAACTGGGTTCTTTCAGCTATGGAGCCACTAGTGATCCCAGCGGCTGCTATAGCAAAAGCCCACTGATAAAGGAAGTAGCTGTAGTCAAAGTTGGAGGAGGGAAACGACTTGAGAGCGAAGTTGTGGCGACCGATGAATCCATTAGTGGGGGTACCAAAGGCAAAGGCGAAGCCGAAGAGGTAGTAGAAGAGGCCACCAGCAGCGGCGTCGAGGACGTTGGTGAGCATGATGTTCATAGTGTTCTTGGCGCGAACAGAGCCTGCACAGAGCATGGCGAAGCCCAGCTGCATGGAGAAGACAAGGTAGGCGGAGAAGAGGAGGTACGTGCTGTCGACGGCATATTGTGTAGCAGAGAAGTTGTCAGCGGCCGTGGAGAAGCGGGAGCATATGAAGTCGGCAACGGCGGCGGCGTTGGTGACGTTGCGGCCGAGGAGCTGGGTCAGTTGGTCGGAGGAGCAGGTCATGGAGGCCATGGTATAGGATTGTATTCTGGACTTTTGGTAGGCAGAGATTTGAAAGAGAGAGAGGTAGCTAATTATATTCTTAAGATATGTACAGTTGGAGTTAAACGAGGACAAAGGGACTGCCCAGTGGCATGCGATATAAATAGAAGAAATACCGATAATTGCAAAGTGTAATATGCCTATATTATTATTATTGGTGGTTCTCAGTCACGTGCAGAAATAAATTTTATATACAAGCTTTCCTTTTTACGCACACATGACATTTATATATAAAATTTTAATTTGGATTTCAATCAGATTACGAATTGGATTTCAAGTAAAATATAAAGTCTTAACATATTTACTACAAAACGACAACGCACCTGTAAACACTGTCTCCGATAGAATCAAACTTGGATGTAGTTGACCAGTGCGGAGGAGGAAGGGCAGGAGTCTCTCCGGAATCTTAGGGGAGTAAGGAACTGTGTCATTGTTGTCTTGACCAATCAAATATTAGCTTTTTGTTTGAGAAAAGAAGAATAAAGACCCTGTTTTACAATCGGGGAATTATATTAACTATTACTTGTTATTTGATAGCTGATTTTATCAACTGGTTTATTCAGTTGATTGTATTAATTGTTTGTTAGTTGATGTTTGATAAAATTAAATTTTTAGTATTAACTGTTTATGTGTAAAATGACTTTTGAAGATATGATTTTAAAAAAATTATAAAAGTATGAATATTATATATATTAGTATTTTATTAAATATTCTTATAGAAATTTAGATTTTAGATATTTAATTCTACAAAAATTAAATTTATAACTTTAATAAAAAAACATAAAACATATAATAATACCAATAATAATAACAACAACAACAACAACAACAACAACAACAACAATAATAATAATAATAATAATAATAATCTAACGTTAAATTTTCTATTAATATGAACAATATAGCAAACTACATCATATTAATATTTTTATATAATATTATAAATTTTATTATTTAATAAATTAAAAATGACTTATATAAACGTAAACTTAACAAAATTTATAAAGTCACGATTAAATATTTAATTTTACAAAACTTAACAAATTGACAATAATAAAAATAGAACAAAAATTAAATTTATATAAAATTTATAAATGTTTCTAACCTATAGTTACATAAAGGGTAAATTTAGCTTTTAATATTTAAAAATTTAGCTGATTAATGACATGTAGGAGCATTTTCATCGATAGCTGTTTATGTTGAAGAAGCTATTGAAGAAGGTGGCCAGCAAACATGTTTTATAGCTATTTAAAAAGTTAAACAGCTTATGACAACCAATCAATTAAAAATTTGACTATCTACCAAACGAGTCCAAAATCTAATATTGCGAGCAATTTTGTCTCGAGGCTTTTAAGTAATCTTAATTATTATTAATTAATAATTACTCGTTATATTAATTTATTAAGGTAGACTGGCTTATTCGCTGTTATGAAGAAAGAGGAATGAGTGTAGCCGCCACTTTCCCCAGCTGGACTGGACCCAGCTGTCAGTTGTTCTGGCGTCATTTATAAATGAAATGTATGTTGACTTTCTAATTTGAAGAATTATATTTTTGGCCTAAAATTAAATCCAAATATTACCCAAAAAAAAAAAGAGTTCAAATAGGCGTAGATTTTTCTACCTCGGTCAAAATCAATTGAATTTTTTAATTTTTAAAAAATTTTCAGTTCAGAATAGATTTATACAAATTTATAAGTTGACTCCACAATATCAACACCAACAGTAATATTAAGTAAAAATTACGTAATTATGTAAAATATGAAGAGATTTAGTAATATAGAATCTTACTTTTAAATAATAGAGAGATTATTTGGACTCCATTTCTTCAAAATAAAATGACTTGAGTTTTAGGTTTTAAGTTTAAAATTTAAACCCAAAAAATTTATAAAACCAATTTGGATTATACAAAGAGAAAAATTTTCATCTAAAAAATATGTTCATAAATATTTTAACTTTAGGTCTCCTAATGATGATATTAAAGAATTTTAATTTAGTTAATATTCAAATAAATATTTTATTATTTAAATTTTTATTTACAAATTTTATATTTAATTAAATAAACTTTTAGTGAGTTTTTTTGAAAATTTTTATTTAATAATAAGTTTATGATTATTTTCACGTGGAAATGATTAAATATTTTTGTTCAAATTTAACTTGATTTCATATACTAAGATATAAATTAATGTTAATTTTTTAAAATCATATTTTATATATTTATTAAAAAAAAATACGAGATATGGACCTATAAAATACTTCAAATTTGAAAATTTTATAATTGATTGAGTTTGAAATGGATGTAACACGTAATGAGATCTTAGTTATAAATTCCAGATCAAACATGAAAAGAAAATAAACGAAAAAATGTGAAAAATACTTGATTTCGATTTCATAACTTTAAACGAGTTTTTCAAAGCTAAAACGAACGCGAATCTACCATCACCTTCAAGGGAACTCTTCACTGGGACGCGATAAAATCTTTATATAGTATTTTCAAAGTGTAATCTCTCTTAATAGGTCAGAGAATCCTTATAATTATAAATAATATGAGCAACTACAGGAGATTGATAAGCCAAGAAGTTACTTGACGGTCTTAATCTTTCCTTCCAGACCTTTTACTGTTGGCTTCTTTATGTTCATATAACTTTTACCAGCAGTGGATTGACCAACATTAACATATGGAGAAATTTTAGTTTTTCTACCTTTGAACTTAGCAAGCTTCTTCTTTGCCTTCCTTTTAGTTGCTTTGAGGGTTGTAGGAGTAACAAGCTTGAGTTTCTCCTCATCAACAACGCAATAGGCAATCAAAACATTGAAGTCCCTTATCTAGCGAATAATATGTCATCACCAGATAACTAAACTCTAAAGGGAGTGTGTTCAGAGTCTAGTGAACTATGAAAATATCAAGAAGAGAAATGTTCAGCATCTTCAGTTTACTGCAAAGATGTATCATTCTTGATAGGTTCTCCATCACTCCCCCTTCTCCCGTATACCTCATGGAGAATAATTCTTTTATTAAAGCATTTATCTCAACATTAAGTGAGACCTTGTACCTTTGGGAGATATTACCAAGAAGCTTCTTAGCTATATGACTATATCCGAAAGTCTACCAAACAGATGGTCATATATGGATCTGTTAATGGTCATTAAACATAATATGTTAAACCGATCTCATACTGTATAAGCTGCTTTATAAGCTCTCATGACACTACCACCTTTAGGCGAATAGATCATTTGAGCAATAGCTTTCCTCCATATAATGCCATTAAGTACAAATCAAAATTTTATATAAAGTCAACACCTTTGAGCATAATAACCAAACATAAGACTATAGACATCCCCCAACATGTAAATAGAATAATTCAAAATATTGACTCGAAAAGTCACTTTGGTAACTACATCCTCATCACCACTCAAAATATCTACAAACATAAGGGATATATCTTTATATTATCCCCACATTCTTTGTAGGCATATGGTATATGACAATATAACATCAATAAGTGCAAAACCCGAATGCATAATCTCATTGTCACACACTTGTGGACATTCTCTGAAAACTTTATTTGAGATTTTCGTAGCTAAATAACCTTATTAGAGCGACTATTATGCATCATTAGACACTGAACCGACCATCTGAAACACAAGAACCTCATATATCTCCCTTAAGGCAAGTTCGTTGAATAAAAATTCACTAAAAAATGCCTGTAGAATGTCTTAATTCATTTTCAATGTGACTATCGTGCAATCCTGAACACTGAACACTTTGCATGAGATCCGAGACACAAAAACTTGAACTATTACCCTTATATGATATTCAAGGCACGAAAATTCACTATAAATCGACTTTAGAACACTTTAATTAATTTTTCTAAAGTTAAACTTTAATTTATTACTAATGTAACACTACAAGAAAAATGTAGATTAGCGACGAAAACTTAGCAATGGAAAAATTCTCGTCGGTAATTAGCGACGGAAATATGCTTTCCATCGCTGAAATTGAGTGAATTAGCAACGGTACTAATACTCGTAGTCATCGCTAAATTTGGAATGAATTTATCCCGGCAAAATTTACAACGGACATTAGCGACGGAACAATATAACCGTCGGTAATAAATTATTGATGAAAAATATACCGTTGAAAATTAGGGACGGAAAGTGTATTTTCGTCGCTAAAATTGAGTAATTTAACGACGGTGCTAATACTTGTCTCTAAATTTGGAGGGAGTTCTTCGCGAAAAATTTAGCGACGGAATTTAGCGACGGAATTTAGCGACAGTATATATTCCGTCACTAAAAATGGAGGGAATTTTTGGCAAAATAAAAAATTTGAGTTTACCTACGGAAAATTCCATAGGTAAATTCCGTTGGTAAATTAATTTAGCGATGGAAATTTTCTTTCCGTCGGTAAAAAGGCGGGAATTATTGGTGGTATAATTTTTTTTTAGTTTACCTATGGAAATTTTCGTCGGTAATTCTATCAGTAAATTCTTTTTAAATATAAACTCACCCGATATCTCCCTCCCACTTGTGTCTTTTTCTTCCTTTCTTCTTCTTCCTTCTTCCTACATCTTCTTTTCGGTTTTCTTAGAGCCTATTTCTCTGTTGTGGACTCCTTTTCTGCTCGATGACATTGTCTTCTCCGACTATTGTCATCGTGTCCTTCGGTAGAGGTATTTTTGAAACTATTGTCATGTGTTTTTTATGGTATTTATTACTTTCGTTTATTTGTGTATTTTATTATTGGAAAACAACTTTAAGGTATAAATGTTAGTGGTAGAAGGGACAAGACATAATTTTATTTATGATATTAAGATAAATTTCTTATGCATGTAAGGTGTTTGATGAAATGCATGTTATTTGAAAAAAAGATTTTAGTTCTTTATTTTCAGTTCTGTTTTAGTATGAATTTCAATATTTTAATTGTTTTATTTGAAATAATGAAGTTCTCTCTATGATAGCTTCAAGAGAAACTAAATACTTTGTAGGTAAATTTTAAAAAAATAATTTTAAGCAAATTTACAGACGGAAAAAAATTTCGTCGCTAATTACCGACGGAATTATAAATTCCGTTGGTAATTTTATGACAGAAGAATTTACTGACTGAACAAAATAATCGTCGGTAAATTTACCAACAAAAAATTTCCGTCATTAAATTTACTAACGATCATATCTCTGACGCCTTTTTATGTGAATAAATTCCGTCGCTAAATAAGCTTACCGATGGAATATGTACAAATTCCATCGGTAAATTCTGTCGCTAAATTCTATTTTTCTTGTAGTGTAATAAATATTAAAAAAATAGAAAAACTCACTTTATAAATTTCCAAGACTTAGAAACTGGTCCAAAATACCTCAGGGCACCTTTACGAAAAATCTAAAACCTTTTACTTTTTATAAGTTACTATAGCGTGCTGACATCAGTACAATGTCAACACTTCGTTGGCGTAATGTAGTTGACTTCAGCCGAGAGTGGGTAGAAGGAGTGTGGACGAGCCTTCCATTTGATGCACATCCACGCACCTCTATCGTTCGATGTAACACTGTTCACAAGCGTGTCACATGCTCCAGAAGTATCACCCTTCAGGCGGTACTGTTCACCTGGTACACGCACCCGATAGTCTTTGTCTCATAGCCAAAAAGGGCCTTTTTTACGAGATTCAAGTCAATTTTTTGTGCCTCCCGGACTCGTTTTCACCGCATTTTAAAGGTTAAACACATATATACTTCTTTCATGCAATAATAAGCAAGAAAAAACCGAAAACGGAAATTTATTCTCATAAAACCTTATGGAGAAGAACCGAAATATCTTTGTTTTTCACTACCAAATCACATCACCACTCTGATACCATGTGTAAAACGTAACGGGTCCTTAGTTACATATCTCAAGTCAAACATGAAAGGGAAATAAATGAAGAAATGCAAAAAAATCTGATTTCGGCTCTATAACTTTGAACGAGCTTTCTGAAGCCTAAACAAGCACGAATCCACCGCCACCTTCACGGAACTCGTCATCGGGACGCCATAAAATATTTCTACAGTTTTCTCAAAATGTAAGTTTTCTTAACGAGACAGATAATCCTTATGCTTATGAATGATATGAGTAATTACAGAAGACCTTAATTTTTATATATAGCATCTATATGGAGCTTTCCCATCACGTGTATGATATGAGTTCGATCCACACTGGTCGAGATCCATTTTTCTCTTAAATCTTAACTCATTGACTTAGATCATTTATTGAATCACTTTATTATCTTTACCCTAATCAAATTACATAACTTATCTAATAAGTTATTGAAAAATCGAAAAAGACAATTAAATATTGTCCAACTTTATAAGAAATATCAAATTTATCTAATTTTGGATACTTCATGACTGAGTTGAATATGAAACTAAAAATTCAATACTTTACTCATTCCAATCCAACCCATATACATGTTTAGAGTAAACCGACTTCCTCTCTAAGCATTTATCTGGTTGGGGCTAATTCCAAATATGATGTTTTAAGTTGCATTTATTTAGGTGTTTACAATAAAAGATATTGAACCTGTGACATGTCCAAGTTTTGAGACGATTCTAGTAAGAATCTTTTGGTTACCTTTATAGCAGCTTTACCTTTGTATACGAGTAAAATATGGTAGTAAGGATATGTAGATGAAAAAGGCGGGATGAGCACATGACATTGTCCTTTGTTCACCGTATCCCAAAGGAATCTCTGTATCTAGAGATGCAAAACATATTGCCTTACCTTTTTTTTTTAAAATTACATTAGTTATCTTGGCTTAGTTAGGTTAATCTTAAGCTCTTACGACTCCATTCTAAGAGCCTAGAGGATGTAAATCTGGAACCCCAAGATCCCTTAGGTTCTTACGTAGCCTGTACACTTCTACGCACAAAGAATTTTCACATACTCTAGATTGTTCAGCTGATGATTGATCACTGGCTCCTCCCTACTCAGCATCAGGTTCCCATCAGCTCCTAGGTTCCCTAGCAGTTCCAACTCCCATACTGCCGCTGGAAGCGATGCATCCACAATTGATCCGATTAAGGAGCTTTGCCCAGGGGGCTAAAAGATGATCAATAGGAACATGTCTATTTCCCCTCCTTTAGCGTGACTCGAACTCAAGATTTCCTTGAAGATGAGAGCCTTAAGTGAGAAATCTGGACCAATTGGTCCACCCCTCGTTGTCACATATTGCCTGACTTATTTTTACGCTACTGTTGTATCTATTTGTTATTTATTTGCATTTATGTATTTATTTATTTTATTATTATTTTTATATTTATTTACTTAGCTATTTTATTTTATTATTTCCGTTTGCCTTATGTATACACATTTATTTTTCATTTTATAGTATTTTTCATGAGAACATTATATACGAGTCTATAAAAAATAGTCTCTTTATTAAATATGAACAAGATTATGCTCTATCAGATTTTTTTAAATTAAGGAAATCAGCTTGACGCAATCGATACGGGGAAAAAATATTTTTTAAAAAGACGTCAGAGAAGAATTCAAACAATATTATCCTTTACTGAATTTCACATCAACTTCTAGAGCGTTTCACACACGAGAAAAGTCTGCGGAGATATAAAAACAAATTAAAAGACCAGGCACGGAAAGTTCTTTGTTCACATTTGTTTACTTTGAAAGAGGCTTGGCAGAAAGAAAAAGCAAAATCTGTACAAGATTGCCCACCTTTTTTGACTAGTCGTTTGTTTTTAGGTAAAGTTGCATATAATAAAAAAATTTCAGACTTTAAGAGGGATAAAGTGTATATAATACTATGTCCTATCTTTTTTTTTGTTTTTGTATATCACATCATTCTTATATTGTCTCATTTATATGAGGATTCATCAAAAATAGCCTCTCTATTATATAAAGGTAAAGCTGCGTACTCTCGGACCTTCCCAGACTTTGTTTTATTGCGAAATTTCAGACTAGACAATGACGACGACGACGACGACGACGACGACGATGATATCTTAGTAAAATTTGTACATGGTGTTATTATTAACTCTTTTGTCCGTTTAGTTGTTGACTGATTAATTAAAAAATAATTTATTAAATAAATTTAACTGATTGATCTTATTGATCAACTGTTTTTAGCATTTAATAATCAACTAATTAAGTTGGTTTATTGAATTCAATCAACTAATTTTTAAAAAAGCTAAGAAAGAGTAGTGTTTTGTTTTAACTTATTATAAATGACAGATTGTGCCCACTTGAAAACCTAAAGACAGCAACAAAGTGGAGCAACATGTAGTGTACATACCCACTATGAATTTATTAATCTTAAGTCATTGAGTGTCTCTGCTTTTCTCTTATATTTTAAGACCAAAATGAACCAAAACACTCTTTTTTTTTTCCCTCTTCCCAATCTTATTAGCTGCATATGTCATTACTGATAAATCTTTCTTTTTTTTGTGCAATAAATTATTAATTTTGGGTCTATGTTAAATATCTATCAGTATATTAAAATTGAAAAAGGAGAAAAAGTACTCATCGTTATTATTATCATTATTATTATTATAAAATTAATTTTTGTAAAATTAAATATATAAAATTTAAATTCTTATAAAAATATTCGGAAAAATATTAAAATATAATACTCATATCATTATGATTTTTTTAAAAATCATATTCTCATAAGTCATTTTACGTATAAACAGATAATACTAAACAACTAATTTTATCAAACATTTTTAATAAACAACATATATTATTAATTGATCAAATTAGTTGATATAATCCGTTATTAACTAACCATTGATAAAATTAGCTGATAATTAATGCAATTCGCTGATTGCTAAATGGAGCGTTTATTTTGCTCCTACCTATTAGTTGAAGCTTTGTAGCACAAAAAATTAATTTGCTTTTCTCATAATTATAAAATAATCACCCCAATAAAAATATTATCTTTTTTGTGTGAATAGAATATAATTGGGTACCTGCAAATAGACGCAATATTGGGCAGGGTCCAATCACATGGCTTATTATAATTGCATAAGCTGTACACATTTATTTGCATGCCAACCTATTGAATGTTAAACATTTATAACTGAGGTTCTGGACCGTCATATGTAACAAGGCAGTCAAATACGTTGGTCCACGTCCATTTGCAGTCCATTTCAACTAATAAGATTTATAAATCATAATCCTAAACTAAAACAATTCATTTCGCATGCTATTTTAAAAAAATTATGATTTAAAAATTTAATCGATTTTAAATTATAAAAATAATTACAGGTTGAGTAAAATAAAAAATTTTAAAATAAGAATAAAAAAGATTAACTTTATTAACAAAAAATTTATAGTTTAATTAAAAAGATATTATTAAATAAAAAATAATTGATTTATTTTGGTTTATAAAAAATTATTAATTTATAAAAATTGATCAATTAATTAAGAACTTATTAAATTGATCGATTTTTAAAAATAAAAGTTATTAAAATAAATCAAACTAAAAATTTAAAAATTGAACAAAAAATTAGATAATTCAAGACTTTTATAATGAAACCGGTTGAATCGGTTAAATTTCGATTGAATCTTTAATTTTTTATATTACAAAAATACATTGTAATCTTTTAAAGGTTCCTACATTACCTCTTTTCTTGGGTATGCAACATAGGCGGCTCTCTCCACTTGCGCTACTCCTGCATCATCGATCCTCTCTCTATCATCTATCTGACTATTTACTCCACCATCTTTGTCATACACCTGCATTGCATTCAAAAGTGGTTCAACGAATAACTTTACTTTAAATGAATTGTTTTCAAACCAAGACGAACTTGATAGGTAGCAAGTGAAGAGACTGTTCACTTTTTGTACCATAATTTGTTGCAGCGTGAGTGGACCGTCTAGAAGTAACACGTATTCCGGAAAAGAAACCAATGTGCAGACAATTTCACTCGTCTCGTTGAGGTGCACAGCTCGGATCTTTTTGTGCTACACGAGCCCCCTCTTGATTTTTAGGAGCTCCTCCGTCACGATATTCAGGGCACTATGTACTCAAAAGTGTTAATTTAGTGTTGTTTTTCCTTGTGTAATAATAATAATAAAAAGAACAAAGGCAATTTGTTAAGCATTACGGTCAAGAAGTTTGGAAAGGCAAAGAAGGAAGCTATCGCTTCATTTCAACGTTTGCAATTTGCGTGGAGAAGAAAGAGGATCGATATGAGGATGACTTTAACGTTTAATTTGACATCTATTAATTTCTTTATTAATGAGACAATCATTTATCAATCCCGATGTAAGAGGGAAAGACAACAAAACATTAAATAAAATATTTAACAGTCATTAAAAAATTCAACTCGTTCGATCGATTCAATCATAAATTGTCTAATTTTTTGGTTCGATTTACTTTAATAACTCTTGTAAATCGAACCAAAAAATTAAAAATCGATCGATTTATTAATTAATTAGTCAATTTTGATAAATTAATAAGTTTTTATAAACTAAAATAAATCAAATAATTTTATATAATAATTTCTTTTTCAATTAAACTTGAAAATTTTTAAAAACTGAGAGCAACATCTTTTAATAATATTTTAAATTCTTTTATTTTATTTTATTTTTAGTCGATTTTATGACGATCTCATACCTATTAAATTTTGGAAATCTTAAATTTATGATCTTACCAATTTAACGTGCTATCTAGTTTTTAAAACATTAATATTAAAATATTTGAATGGAAGCTAGTTTTTTTTTTTTAAACTAGTAACTACGAACATGGGTAAGGAAGAGTGATTAGTTTCAAAGAACCAAAGTCGCAGGAGTAACATTATCATTATTATTTAAAAATACACTAATTATTTTGTTTATTTACAAAATAACCGTTGACAATGCGGTTCTGAGCATCCGTACAAGACTGCAGTTTATGTGAGAGAAATTTAATCAACTTAAAAAGTCAACGCCAATTTATATCTGAGATGGTCAGCCGTTGAGTTTGTTAATGTGAACATGAGTGTTTATTGTCAACCCCTTATGGTTGACCAGGGCAATTTTCTTAAATGAAAAAGTCAAACATTATATGAAAAAATTCAAACATTATATATATATAATCTTTGACTTTTTTCATTTAAGAATATATATATATATATATGTATCAAAGTTGACGGAGTAATGTTCTATATTTAATATCATCTATTAATTAGATGCCATCAGAAATAACTATACTTAAGAACTTCAGATTGATCAATAAAAGATATTAATAAATTGATTATTTATAGCAATCAATCATTTGTTGGAAATTATCCCTTCCTAAAATCTAATAATTTTAATGTACTAATTAATAACTTAATAAAATAATAAAAATAATTGTTTGTAATATTCATTTAGATTTATTCCTTCCTAAAATATATTATTTTGGTGAATTAATTATCTGATAACTAAATTAATTTAATTATTGAATAACATTCATTCAATATTTTTCCTTTCCTAAAATTTAATCATTATCTCTCATTTGGTAACCAATAATGAAAGAATGAGAATATAAAGTGAGAATCAGAATATGAATAAAATTGTTGATTATGCACGTCTAGTATAGTATTAAACAAAGTTATGACAAGTAGAAGTGGCCTAATTAGTTTCATCTCCTCATTTAAGGCTCTCGTTTGTAGAAACTTTTGAGTTCAAGTCACCAAAAAGAAAAGGAAAGAGAAATTTTCCCTGTTGATGATCCCGTAGTCTCTTGGACATACTTCTTGGTCGGATCAATTACGAATTTCTCATTTCCAATGATAGCGTGGGAGCTGGAGCTACTAAGGAACTTGATGCTGCTGAGAACCTGATGCTGAACAGTGCTAGTAATCAATAAGCAATCAACTGACTAATCAATATATGATAACTCTTTGTGCGCAGAAGTATACAGACTACGTAGGAACCTGAAGGATTTTGGAATTTCAGAGTTATCTCCTTTAGAACTCTTGGGGTGGGGTCTTGGGAGTTTATGATTAATCCGACAAAAGTTGGAATACCTAATGTATATGAAAAAAACAAAGTTAATAATCATGTGAAAATGAAATTTTTTTACTCATATTTAGTTATTATATAATTTATTTTGCACATAATTAATTAAATTAAATTAAATTATTTTATAAATAATTAATGAATTTTTTAAATGATTTATAAAATCCTTTATTTTTAAATAATTATGAATATTTTTTTGATAAGAATAATGAAACAAAATAAAATAATTATTAAAAATTGATATAAAAGATAATTTTGATGATAATATTTGGATAAGAATCAATATCTTAATAATATTTTGATAATAACTGCAATCTCATTTCCACCTCTTTACTACTTGTTACCAAATATGACCTTAATGTTTTGCTCCATTTATTGATTTAAAAGTAGTATAAAAAGGTTCAAGAGGTAAAATTTTCAAAACTTTTCCCATTTTTATACTGACAATGTTTAGTTTATTTTTTCATAGTATGCATCGTACTTATTTTACAATACGAATTCTAGTTTGCACCGTCCATGGTTGAGTTTTAGTATCAACTTCATTTCCTAATCCTAAGCCTTTTTTTTTCTTCTTTTAGGTTACCTTTAATTCGATGTAAGATTTTGAATGAAATAGAATAATTTATAATATAATAAAATATAAATAGATATAATATTAAAAAATTATTATTTGAGAAGGATAAAATTTTTTATAATATAATATAAAGAAATGTTATTTAAAAGAAAAATTCATAATGTAATATAATAAAATATTATTTATTAATTTACATTTTATCGTAAATATTTCAAATTGAAGATAACTTATTTTTATTGTTTAGAATATAATGAAATGTAATATAAAATCCCCCTCTTTCATCCTATTCTATTCCATTTTATTATAATCCCTCAGCTTAATCGATGGAATATTATGACGTTATATTATATTTTATTCTGTTAATAGCCACCTAACTAAATAGAGCCCTAAGAATTACCTTCGTATTAAAATTTGACAGGTAATATTTCTTCAGCTCTTTCGGCAAGACTTTTACTAAAGCCATTGTTGTTGTGTTGTCATAAAAACAAAATTTCCGGCGTAATTTCATTCGAATTCTAAACATCAGAATCGTGGGAATTTGACCTACTGTACACGTATTCATTGAATTGATACAAAGTCGCAGTCTTGAATGGATCTAAAACAATAATAAAACTCATGATTCCAAAATCTATAGCATCAAGTTTCTGTAGCAAGATATGGACCTAACCTAAGGTCTCGTCCGTGGCTCGTTGAAAGCTGAAAAGTCTTTTATCTCAATTCTATGTGGCCAAGAATCTCCAAAACCTACGCTCGTTGAAAGCTGAAAAGTCTTTTATCTCAATTCTATGTGGCCAAGAATCTCCAAAACCTATCTCCCTAAAAGCTACATATGCAAAACTTCCAAGTAACCCTATCCATTCCACAGTCCTCGGTCAGGAGTCCCCGCAAGGGTTATTCATAATCACAAGCAATATTTCAAATATCCACTGCTCATAGTACTGTCCACCACACGTCTTGTTACTACAAACGACAATATTGTTGCAGCAGTTTCTTTAAGCTTATGGTCTCTGAGGAGCCTGAGCTACTGAAAAAGATAGGAAGAAAGTTCAAAAGGCTTCCCTGTAATCCAATCTACCGTCCTATTCGTTAAGCCCTTTTAGCTTTCTGTTCTGCTTTTTATGTTGACTACGCACACCTGGAACAGAAAATGAAGATTAATCTTATTGTGTAGCTCTTAAAAGTAAATGAAATGAAAATACCAAAAAGAACAGGAAACTAGTGGAAGGTGTAAAGCGATACGTTTCTTCTCTTCTTTTCTTTTTCTCCTTAAACTGTCTATAGCTTTTCGTTTGTCTGCCATCTCTTTCATATTCACGCGAACCTGAGAAAGGGACACAACCAATATCAAAATACACAAGAATGGCCATAAAAAGGGAAAATCTTGATTCATTTTGCTGTTCCTCAACATACTATGTTAAAACCTTTAATTTCAAAACCAAATGTTTAGAACTACAATCAGACTTGACCCACTTGAAAATTTGGACGATATCTGTTTGGCAGCCAAACATGAGAATTTACTCAATTTGCAACTGAATTAGGGCCAAAATAAAGCAATCATGAAATGGATCCCTGGGTTTGCACCATAGCATTAGCAAATGAATGCTCATTAACAATTTGGAATGGACATTTAGTGAAACATTTGCCACAAATAAGGAAAGAACAGTAGACAGAAATTAAAATGGATATTAGTACCTCATGGCCGGCATTTCGGAGTGCCTGCAGCGGCTCCACACAATCCTGACCAATAACTACTAATTTCTTTCTTTTCTTATCATCCCAATTGATATCATTCCCTGATTTCTGTCTAGCTAATTCTTCAAACTGAAGCTGCAGAAGAGGTGAAACACCAGCCTGCAGGAAGATCAAGTCAGAAATTGCTGCTAGCCATTGCTGTTTTTATTAGCAGCGCTCATGAAAGGCAGAGTCATAATCTTCACACCAACTGAATGGAAAAAATAGTCTGAATGAAGCCATGCAAAGCAAAAAGGGTTAAATATGCAACTAGGGTTCATTTTTACATACAACTACCAGTTAATTTAACCCTAATTTTTACAAGAAGTGCATGCCACATCATCAAACTTCACCTATTTTTGTTAATGGTTCATCCAAACAAGTGTCAACTTGTTTATAATTTATAACGTCAGGGGCTTAATTGAATACGCTGAAGATGTCAGGGTGGGCATGTATACCCCTTTCAACTTAAAAAAAATTTAACGACAGGACTTTTTGACGACTACTACTACCTCCAACAATAGTCCAATAATGTTTTTACCAATGAGAAACTAGACCAGACCTCAAATGGTAAGAGAAGTTTAAGATTTAAAGGTTCACTCGGACATAGATCATTATGAAACCGGTATATAATAAATGAGAAGAAGAAACTATAAAAATAAACAAAAACATAATATAACAATAAAATATTTTATTGATAAAGAAAGGATAACCATTTACATCTCTTGAGCAAATAATTGTTTAGAACATAACAAAATGTGCCTCAAAAACTAGGATGATCTTTACACTTGTTCGACCAATATATAATATCTTACTGCTCTCTCAACCTAAACTGTGGTCTAAATCTTAAACTAAATTATCCACAACCTTGACAATGACCCCTGTTTCACTAACCTGCTTACAGCGCTCTCAACCTAAATCGTGAACCACCTGCTAACACTACCAAGACCAACTTTGACAATACCATATCATAGAAAAATTATTGCAAGTTGGAAGTAGAAGGTACCCTAGCACAAATTAAAAAATTGTATGTTAAACAATCATGAGAACTCTTATAATCTTTAGAGAAATAGAGGAAACAAACATGGATGTAATAAGAATAAACCATAACCTAGAACCTAGAAATATTCAAAATAAAGTTAGCACCAAGAGATATAAAGCAGAACCCAAAACCAATAATTTTTAAAATAAAGTTAGCGATAAGAGACAAACTAAAACCAAAGATCAATTTTCTTGAATAAAGTTAACAAGAAAAGACATAAACCAGAATCCAGAATCCAAAATCCAAAATTTTCAGAATAAAGTTAGCAGTAACAGACATAAACTAGAACCCAGAACCCAGAATGTTTTAGAATAAAGCCAGCAGTAAGAGACATAAATCAGAACCAAGAACCTAGAACCCAGATTTTTGTAGAACCAGATTCCGAAAGTTTTTGAAACCAGAAGCTATAATACATACCACATCGGACAAACAAAAAACCTATATATCATGTAGAATTCAAACCCATACGAAAGTTTAAAGATACAAACTCATCTGATTCTTCAAAATTTTGATTAAGAGAGTCAAATGCTTAAATCTAATCTGGAAATAATAAAAGCAAAAATTTGATTATTATCCTGAATTGAGACAAAACAAAAGGAGAAGGAAAAAAAATCAATAACAACACAAGGGTTTAAACTCACTGTTTCTACAAACTTATTATGATGGGAGCTAAAATTGGAATGTCTTTAACAACATAGAGAAAACAAAGAATTTGATAAGCGTGAAGAATTCTTGTGAAGAAGACAATGCAAGATGTTGAAGAAGAAGAATTATATTAAATTATAAACTCCCCTTACCGGTCCAGGCAGTTTAGCAGGTTTAATAAAACAGGCTCGTTTGCATCTTAATCAACCGGTTTATAAATTTAAAGGTTTTTAAACCTAACTGGATCATCTACCTGGCTGGTTCCTGGTAAATCAGGTTGAACCGGCCATTATTCTTACAATCATTTTTCAAGCTTTGATTAATCACTATTAATAAATCTTAAAATAATCTTGCAAATTTAATTGCATGCACTAACATAGTAACATACTAAGAGGATCAACACCTGTTAAATAAAACAAGATTAGCTACATTCAAAACACTCCAGCACAAGCTATTTATAGGCAATCAACAGTGACCCAAAAAGTTAAAATTGCAAATTGATAGCAAATTACCCCTGCCAAATAGCGATTTGACAATGATCTTGGTCGCAAAGGATGTGAAAGGAGCAAATTGAGCTCCTGCATTTCAAAAAGGAAACATATGGACAAAGCTGCAAAATTTTAGATTTATTTAAGGAAGTTTGAAAGTTTCTTTTTCTGGACATGAAACCTGCTGTAACTTTTTCAACTGCATGGACGTGACTTTCTTATTTTTATAGTTGTTTACTCTCTCCTCTTCGCTGTCCTCATTGTCCAAACTTAACTCCAGCGATTCAGCATTCCGTTCAAACCAGGTTTTCTTTGCCTTCTCCTGCAGAATTCACACATTCACAAACAGCAAAAGAGATTACCTGAGGTGACGGTCTTGCATAAAGTGAAAATAGAACTCCAAAAAGCTAAAGATTAAAGAAATTACTGCATGGTAATGTTAAATTTCCACAACATCAAGGTAACAAAATATATTGCCCAAAAACCTAAAACCTATTCACGTCAACATTAACACATAGACAGAAATTAAAATCTCTGATGTATGCAAAATAACTTCACAAATAGAGAAAAATATTAAATCAATAGTCAAAAGAAAAAGAAAAGAATATACAGTTTAAAATTAAAGAACAAGTGCAATTTAAGCAAAGCCATAAATCAGGAATAAATATGGGGCACAAGTGCAAACTGCAGCTACAAGCATTATGCCCACCATACGAAAAAAACTGTTTCTAACAGCTCTAAATGAAGCAAAACATAGTCTATATACACAGCCATGTATAATACTGTAACAACTGCTGACTTTTATTCAGTTGATAAAAAAAGATGCACAGATACTGCTATGCTTATATAGAGCTAGGGTACATAGTTATGGGAGTCTTCCTAATTAGGAAGACTCCTTATTTG
>JANTNU010000235.1:47091600-47118945 GCA_024752395.1 Erythroxylum havanense
TACGTACGTGCATGGGAAGCTTCTTCATGCTATTGGGCTGTGGATGTGTGGATTAAGCCCAGATCAAACCGTGGGTGCGAGACTGATCAATCGGCCCGTGAGACTGGACTCGGGCCCAATACTGCCGACCCGACCAATATTATTTTTATATTATATACGGCAGTATGTTATATTTTAAATTTTATAATATATTAATAAAACTCCAAGTGATATTTTACCCAAACTTATATAATGCGTACGACATTAAGTAAGAAGATAAGAATATCTTCTTAGATTTATGTAGGCATGGAGTCACTTCATGTCTCCCATTACTCCATTTGGTTCCAATTCCAAACTTGGAAGTACGAATGCCATGCCCTTTCTTATCCCCAAATATCTTTGGTCCATCCGCATCAAATCCCCATCTCCCATTCCTCGCCTCTCCCTCATGTCCTCCGCCACCAAAGCTCGCCTGCGTGGCGTCGTCTTCGACATGGATGGAACTCTAACTGTCCCCGCCATTGACTTCGCCGCAATGTACAAAGCCGTCCTGGGAGAAGAGGAGTACATCCGCGTCAAGGCTGAGAATCCTTCTGGCATCGACATTTTGCATCAGATTGAGAGCTGGACCCCCGACAGGCAACGCAAGGCCAACGAAGTGATTCTTGACTTCGAGCGTCAGGGTCTTGATCGCCTCCAAATCATGCCCGGTTAGTCATTTCCTGTGTCGCTATATCTGTTGTGGGAAAATGTTGAGGTATGAAATTGATGTGACTTCTAATGGTGCAGGCGCTGCTGAGCTCTGTGGATTCCTTGATTCCAAGAAAATAAGGTAAGGTTTCTCGGGGCCCTTTATATTTTCCTTTGGTTCAATTTTTGGCTTTGGTTTTTGAATCTTTTGATTGATTGTCTTATATTAAGCTTATTGCTCTAAAAATTTACGTAAATGTTTTGACTAATGCGGTTTAATGGAGAACAGAGACATTCTTTGTTACTCTTCGGCCATAGCCCGTTTTCTTCTTCTAGTACCTCAGTATTTAGCTATCAATATGGGTTACGCTAGAAAACAAGGTGTTTAAATAGATTTGGGATAATACCTCTTGATCGGTTTTAATTTTTCATTGCATTATCTGGCCTCAAACGGATGATTTTGGATTTAAGAAGAGGGTTTTAGTTTGGGAATTGAGTTTGATCTGTCTCATGTTGGAAGGATTGCGGAATGCTATTGATGATTGCATTAAGTACTCTATTCATTTGATTGAACTATTCTTTCTAATATTCGTGGACAAGAGTTGCATGATCTTTGTATAACCAGAAACATGAGCTTGTTCATCTTTGTATAACCAGAAACACGAGCTTGTTCACTTTCTTTTTCTCCTGCTTTTTCAGAAGAGGGTTAATCACTCGAAATGTTAAGGAATCAGTTGATCTTTTCCATCAACGCCTTGGGGTAAGTTATCGAACAATGTGAATTTGTGTAAGACACTAATAATTGCATCATTTTCATGTAAACTCCATTTGATGGGTAAATTGAAAGGGGAGTGACACTGAGGATGAACTAGTTCCATAGGCTTCAAAAGGAAACAAATTCTCTAGCTTTGATAAAATAGTCAGGTCCACAAAAACAAATTGATAAGTCCTCTTTTTGTCACTGACGTTAGAATCATATTTTCTACTTGCAGGTCCAATAAGTTGATGGAAGTTTTCTTTCATCACTCTTTTGTGGATCAATTTGCTTCATATATTTGAAGTACATCAAGAAGAAATTTTGTTCGTTATTAATCTATATAAAGTAGTAGAAGATTTTGCAAGTTGCGCACTTGAGTGACCTTTTTCCTGTAGTTTGCAAGTTGCGCACTTGATTGTATCTGTTTCCTGTAGTCTACTCCAATTATTCCGGTCAAAGCAAACAGTTGTAAGAACTGCTTATGCTTCTGAACAAACAATGCGTCCTGTTGCAATTTGATGCAAAACGCCTCTCATTTGTTTGGACTCTTGTCCATTACGCAGTCTTCCTAACAATGCATCTTGATGCAAACGGCTGTCCAAGAGTTCTTTGTCAGTTTGATATCAAGCATGTATTTGAACTACATAGATGATCTTTCTGACCTTTGGTTATTGTTGCAGATGATGTTTGCTCCAGCATTAAGCAGAGAGTTCCGACCTTGTAAACCGGACCCAGCTCCTTTGCTGCATATTTGTTCAATGTGGGAGGTTAAACCCAGTGAAGTTTTGATGGTTGGCGATAGCCTCAAGGATGATGTATGCAAATTTTCTTCTCAAGTCCTCTCTGTAGTGCCTATTTGTTTCTCATACAGTGTATTGAGACCATGTATTTTGAATGACTTGAAGGATTCTGATATTAAAATCACTTGCTATACTAAGCTGAAATTTATGATGTGACCCTCACAGATAACTTGCGGAAAACGAGCAGGGGCATTTACATGTTTGCTTGATGAAAAAGGGAGGTATGGTTCTCCTGATTTTGCCAAGTTGGACTTAGAACCAAACTTCAAGGTGTCTTCCCTCGCTGAAGTTCATTCATTATTGGAAACAAACTTTGATTTAGAGCCTTGATTTTCTGTCCATTACTATTTACTGGAGAGTTTCACACTGTAAAAGAGAGGAGCTCCAGTGTAGAAATTGGGTTTAGAGGAGAGGAAATAAATAGACGGAAGAAGAGACTTACCATCTAATGCTTTCCAGGAAAACCTTTTAGTTGGCTTTATGTGGAGGTTGAAATTGATAGCCTTCACAATCTGATAAAAGGAAAGTGAGATTTTGTGCAATGACAGAGAGCAACATCATTTGTGTTGTATCTATTTGTATATAGTATTAAACCTAGGAAGACTGGAAGTGTCTCGCATTGGAAGTATGTAGTTTCTACCACATGAAACAAAGCCTCTGGACAAATTTAATTGTTGGCTTCAACCATTCTATGTTTCAGAGTTTTGTTGTGAAGAAGTTTAATTTTCTGCTCAGTTCCACTAATGTTACTCAGTGGCTATGGTATTTGATCCAGTGCTGACTGATGAAACAGACCTTAGTTTGTCGGAACTGGGAACCAGTTCAAAGAGTGAGGCAGACAGAGCTCAGGAGAAAAGAAAAGAAAATCAAGGGGCTCCCTCAAGAATGAATTCAATCCAAATTTAGATAAATTAAATATGATTAATTAATTCAGACATAATCAATAAAAACAAAATCAAATGAATAAAATAAAATTTTTACCTCTATAATTAAAATTTAAAATTTTATAAATTTAAAGCTTAATTAGAATTTTAATTAAAAATGGTTTATAATAATTAATTGTTTTAAATTAAAATTTCATATAATTTTAGTTATTAGAATATCAAGTTGACAATTAACAATACGAAATTTATTTTTAAAAAACTGCCATTTATATTTTTTGAATAAAACGATATTTAAGTTCTTATTAATTAAGATTTAATTAAAGTATTTTTTAATAAACATTTAATTTACGCGTGTTTTAAGTTTTTTTTTTAATATCAAACTTTAAAATTAAAATGGAGTGATTTGAGGTTAAAAGCGTCAAATTCCATTAAAATAAAAACCCCTTAAGCAGTAAGCACCTGTGTTATCTTCGACCCTTCTCTGCAAAAACCCAAAAGAAATAGAGAGAGAGAGAGAGAGAGTTCACCTAACAACATGGAGAGAATGGGGAGTGAAGTCTTTCAAGAACAAGAAAGCCTCGTCAACAACGACACTAACTCTCACGATTCGCCCTTCCAAGACCCTTCCTTGGGCTTCAATCTTCTCCGTCTCGACAACTTCTGTTATACCTCCGATCACCACCACCACCACCCCTACCACCCTCACGCTCCTTGTACTACCTGTGGCTGCTGTGGTACTACTAGTGCTACTGCTACTACCTCTCTTCCCGCCACCATTTCTCCGTCATCCTCCAACAAGCGCCGCTCACCCGAATCCACTGCCCCCACCATTGAAGACCAACTCATCCCCAAGAAGCCCAAGAAACTCTTTTTCTCTGAAAACTCCGACTCCAACCGTTGTCTCCATGGATTTTCCAAGATTTCTCTTCCTTTCGACTTGTCCGGAACCCAAACCCAAACCCTTCAACGGACCATGTCGGACCCTACCAGTCCACCGCCAGTGGCTGCTCTTTCTGGGGTTGTTACCGGTGCAGTAACAGTGGTTCCTCAGTCCCCACCGGATAGCTCCAGGAATAATAATAACAATAATGGGGGTATTAATGCTACAACAACTACTCCGGCGTCCAAGGCAAGCGCAAAGACTCTGCCTCCTCGGCCAACCCCTATCAGGAGGACTGTTTCTGACCCTTCTCCCGCTAACACCCTTTCCAGGTCTTCTAGTTGCGATGACGCTTCCAACAGTCTTGTAAGACATTATTATCGTTATTCTTCAACTAGTGCTCTTTCATTCCCCACTTTTCATGAACCATGTTTTTCCATTTCTTTAACTTTGTCGTATAAAAAGATTCGATCTTTGGCAACTTTTTGAGACTTTAGTACTGCCTTTTGTTTATCATTCTTGTTTTCCAAGATAACTGGCCCCGGTCTTGAAATTTATTGAAACTTGCAGTGGCTGAAGAAGATGAAGGATTGCATAAAGCAGATGAACCAATGGTGGGATGAATACATGCCTGGCGAACAGGAGGAAGATGAACGTAAATCCCCTCAAGACAACAGTAACAATAATGAAAGAAAGGTGAATTCGTGCTTAAAACTACTTGTTGACTAACGTTGGAGTTGAAACTGTAAAAAGAACAATTTTTAGAAGTCTGTTATTTCTGCAGAATGATGAAGGTGATGATGAAGAAGCTGTTAGTGTGGAGAAAGCTGGGGATTGCTTTATGATCAACTTCAGGTGTCCCTGCAGAAAAGGATATCAGATTCTTCTCTCTGGAAGGAGCTGTTACTACAGGCTGCTGTAGATTCTATCAAGTAATGAAGCCTAAGCAAACTCGTTCGTCCCTACTGTTCCTAAGCTTCAAAAGATCATAAACACTCCCGGAGATAGGAAATAAGTGTTGGATCACGTCTCACTGATTCAGTTAATAGAATGTTTAGTCGAAATAGTTCTTGAGCTTACGTTTTTTCTGTCATCTTCTCGGACTCTTCGTTTCGCTTCATTGGCCTCTCATTTTAATAAATGTTGTTCTCTTTTTCTAGATTATCTACAGCTGCAAACATTGCATAAGCTACTCAGTAATGAGAGTTACGCCTTGATGTGTTTAAAGAAACTTTAATTTCATTTTCGATAATACGGTAATTTCAATCTAAATGGGATTTATAGAATTTAATATATCTTTACCTATATTTTTATTCCGAACAAAAGATTAAATTGATAAGACAAATAATTTAAGATTTAAAAGATTAAATCGTATTAAATCATTCTAAAATTAGTTAAAAATTAAATAAAATTAAGAATTTAAAATATAATTGAAAGAGATATGTCATTATCTTTTAAAAATATTAAATTTTTATTTAAAAAAGAGATTGTTAAATAAGAATTAATTAATTAATTTTAGTTTATAAAAACTTATTAATTTAAAAAATAACCAACTAATTAATAAATTTGTTAGCTTTAATAATAAGAATTATTAAAATAGATTGAACTGAAAATTAAAAATTGAATTGAAAAGTTAAATAATTCAAGATTTTACAGTTAAATCAATCAAAATTTGTTGAATTTTTAATCATTAATCTTTACATCAATCAATCAATTTTTAAAAGTTTCTTTATTTTTAAATTTAACTATCTTCTAATGTCATTGCTAAGATATTTTATGATTGTTCGAGTTATAAGATTTAAGTCTCGAAGTAATTAGTAAAATTATTCATTTATGACCTTAAAGTCGCATGTGAAAATTACAGAAATAGTTTCTTTATAAAAATACAAATGAATGATTGCATATATTATGACCTTTATCAATTATTCGCAAGAGGAATAACCCTATATACTGTGTACGTTGACTTCAACTTCTAAGTTTTATGGTTTAAGATTCCAATAAGGTCTAAAAATGCATTTTAGTATGTCCTAAATCCATACCAAAATATTGACAAATTAGAAGATATATAGTGTCTAAAGTAATTGGACTTTTCTAGTTACATGTTGGCCTTATTTGACAAATAGCTGATTCTATCAACTGATAGCTGATAACTGATTCTTTCAGCTGATTTGACTAGTGGTTTGTATTAGCTATTTGTTAGAGATGTTTGGTAAAATTAGACGTTTACTATTAGATGTTTATGTGTAAAATTACTTATATGGACACGACTTAAAAAAAGATGTGAATATTATATATCTTAATATTTCGTTGAATATTCTTATAGGAATTTAAATTTTAGATATTTAATTCTACAAAAATTAAGTTTATAAAATAATCATAAAAATTAACTTTAATAAAAAACATATAACATTTAATAATAATAACGATGATGATGATGATATTGATGATAATGAGTAATATTGATATTTATTATTTAATTAGCTGATCATATTTAGGCACTATATGCTACCTATGATGTCTCTTTTTTGTTATTTTTATTCTAATTTTACTTTTATTTATCATTTTTATTTAGTTATTTCTTTTTCTTTTCTTTTTACTTTCATTTATTCGCGTTGATCATTTAGAAACAATCTCTCTATTAATTAAGGATAAGATTACGCATTACTGGACTTAAACCTTGAGTCTTAGTAAAATTTTTACTTAGTGTTGTTTATACTATAAATAGTGTCAATACTAATTGATAATATAAAATTTGTTTTTTAGGCGGTATTTGGCAAATAAGTGATAAGTTGATTTTTAGCTTATTGACTAAAAGTTAACTTTTTGACCATCTTAAAAAACTATTTATATGTTTGATGAATGTCTTATTAGTTAGCTTATTTAATCCCAATAAGTTTATTTCTTAAAGTTTTATAAGAGGAACTTTTTTGATGATACAACTAAAAATTAATATGTAAAAAAATAATTATACCCTCCTTTCATAATTTTTGAATTATGCTAATTATACTATAGTGATATTATGGATAATTCAAGCTAAAAACCATGCATAATTAAAAATCATATATGTGTTCTATAGTAATAATTTTGTTTACAACGGAGTAAGTTTTTTAGTTACAAAACTTTGGAGATTTTTTTACTAATGAAATAAGTTTTTTGGTTTAAAAAACGTTATGGTGACAAAATTTTTAAGAATATTCTATTAGAGTTAAAAACTTAAATTTTTGTAAAATTAAATATATGATCATGGCCTTATAATTTTGTTATATATTATGCAATCACAAGTCATTTTACAGTTAAACAATTAATATTAAATAACTAATTTTACTACATATTTAATAAACAACTAATAATATCTGCTAGTTAAATCGAATAATATAATCAACAATTAGTTAACTGTTAATAAAATTAGCTAACATCTAATGAAATATGCTGATTGTCAAAGAGGACCTTATTTTGAAAGATTAAAATAAGCTTATAATAATCAAGTAATATAATTTATTATAAATACAATCTGATACCAAAATATATTGGTCAATAATTAAATTTCGTTTTAAATTTCTTTTTTCAAGCTTTCGTCAAATTCATTCAATCGAAACACGCGCTGAAGAGTATTTTAAGGAAATCACCTCCGCCAATTGCACGTGATTATTAAATAATTATTGTATGGATAGTTTACAAAATAATCTAAAAAATGGTAATTTTAAAGAATTCTTTCATCATTTTAAAAGAAATATTTAGTCACCTTAAAAAAAAAAAAGAAATATTTTAGTGGTCATAAATCTGAACCAAGCAATTTTTTAATTTATTTTTAATTTTTATGTTTGATTTAATTTAATAATTATGTTGTAAAAGCATATTAATTTATTAATTGATTGATCAATTTTTATAAACTAATTATTTTTTATAAATTAAAATAAATAATTGATTTTTATTAAAATGAAAAATTTTCAATAAGTAAGAATAAATTTTAAATTTTATTTAATATTTAACTAATTTTATAATTAACCTTTTTAAATCTTAAAATTTTAGTATAATTTTGAAAACAATATCCTAATTATTCTAAATTAACACTTGAAAAACTTGAAATCTCGAATCTAAGTCTAAGATCTTGTTTGGTGAAGAGTTGATTAGGTTGGTTGATTAAACCCAATCAGTTGATTTTCAACCAGCTCTTCTATAAGAGCATTTTATCCCATCAGCTGATATTTTTTCAGTCCAATCTTCATTTTGCCCTCGTTACATTTATCTTTGTTTCTCTCCTCACTGTCGCCTCCTTGCCACTGACTGGTCTCCATCGTCGCTTCCTACCGCTTCGTCTGCTGCATCATCCATGGGTGTTTAATCGCCTATCGTGATCTTACCATTGACAGTGTCGCCATTTAACCATCACCTGCGGCGAAATGAGACACTCTACCGTTGGCTTTAAAACCATTGATGAGTTTAATCACAAAACCTAATAAAATATATACAAAATGCAGGCAATAAATCATAAGGATAAACAAACACAATAGCAGAACACGCGTAGACAAATTCAAAACAATTTGTTTTATAATGCATATTTGGGCATCAATTGCAATATCAAAAACATAAAATTAGGCAGTACTGGACATAGAAACAAGTTTCAGAGGCTAGAATATATGCATATTCTGAACAATTCATATGTGAACATTTTACAATATTATTATTATTATTATTATTCTTTTTCTTGTTATTATTGTTGTTAATACTGTTATTATTATTATTATTATTATTATTATTATTATTATTATTATTATTAATTCTTATATTTTTAAAAATTATGTACTCATAAATCATTTTACACATAAACAGTTAATATTAAGCAGCTAATTTTACCAAGCATCTTTAACAAACAACTAATACAATCTGCAAGTTAAATTAGTTGATAGAATCAACTATTAGCTATCAATTAATAGAATCAATTATCAGCTAAATATAATCAATTGATTGACAAACAGGACATAAATGTTTTCTAATGCTTGGGAGTTTCTTACAAAGCAAAATATAGGAGTCAAATTACCGATAAAAATAGGAGGAGAGGAAGAAGAAAAGAACAAAAGTAGCCGATCACTTCCTCAAGAACTGCGAAAGTTTGGTCCGAATGATGATTATATAATCCAAGAACCGCGCGATGGAGAGTTTGTGGTGTCTCAATCACTACCATTTGATTTATTCATTTTTAGTAACTGTTGTGTTACCTATCAATCAAATGTCCTCCTTCATGGACCCCGTGATTAGGCCAGAAAGCTTCGTGCTCGTCTATTCTATGCTATGGCAGGCCCCACCAAATCAACCGAGCAAGAAGACAACGAAACCATCCATCCACCATGCGCTGGAAAAACCCCACACTCCATCCTCAACTCTTGCCATTTTTCTGTACATGGACATTGTGCACATTATATTATTAAACTAACTAAACCCTTCCCTGCACTCTTCTAGATCTCCCCCTAATCTCACTAAAGTTTGGTGCTTTCTTCATCTTTGAGCAATTCTAAAAGTGGGTTTCACCTTTCTCTGTGTTTCTGCCTCTTGTAACACAGCCCGCCACTCTGCATTTGTTTTCAAAGTATTGGCCTGGAAAACCCGTCTGCTTCTTCGTATTTTCTTGACTTTTAGTACTGCAAGAATAATGATTCCTTGGTTGATTTCAACTAAAACCCCAATCGTAACATTCGTTCCACAAAATCCAAGATTGTCAATACACCGTCCCAAGCTGTCTCAGTCCTACTTGAGACCAGTTTTGTTGTCCTTGAACAACCAAAATCCCAATACCGTCGACAAGCCTGCAAAACTAAATACACATCTTTTTGGTTCTGTTACGATAATCCCAACTCATTTTTCTCCCAGGAAAGACAAGAGAAGCAGGGGGTATGAAGAGAAGAGAGGTTTTGCCCAAGTGGGTAGTCAACAGATGTTGGCTTTATGTGGGATGGGTTACTGGGTGCAAGGTTTCAGGTGCTTTCCATGGCTGACCCTCAACTTCCACATGGCCCACACTCTCAGCTTGCACCCATCGATACTTCAGCTAGTGCAGAACTCCGGTAATATCCCCATGGTGGCCAAACCTCTTTGTGGAATCGTCTCTGATGCCATTTATGTTGGCGGTGCTCATAGAATTCCTTATATTCTTATTGGTGGTGGGTTAAATTTATCTTCTTTTACTTGTTTACTTCATACCGTGCCCCTTCTTGGTCTATGGGAAATTCGCGTCTTTTTGCCTGTCTTAATGAGCTGATTAGATTTTCTTGGGGTTTGTTTCCTTCCGTTTGTGTGCTTTAAGCTCCTTTTTTTGATGATCATGTATGAAAGGTATTTGACTTAGATTTTGGTGTGATCCAAATATGTAATGGGTTAATATAGGATATAATGCTGTTCTTTATGTTCGTATACGCTCCTACAAAACCCTCCATGTAATTGTTATGTGAACATCTTTGTCAAACTAACAAATAAAGAGATGCGTTAGAAGAGACATGGAGAATTCATAGATAAGTTCTTAGGCTTGAAGTTGGTGAAGGAGCTAAGCTATGATACAAACAATATTTTGGTTCATTTTGACAATTACATAAGGTGGTGTAGCAGTTAACCTGATGAAGCACTCAGAAGGCAATCCACAGTCTTTTTGCAGGTGCTGTCTTGGGGAACCCTTGCTTTGATCCCAGTTGCTCGTGCAGCCCTTCCTACCCTCATGGCATGTATTCTTCTAAGTAACCTTGGTGCATCGATAACCGAAGTTGCCAAGGATGCTCTTGTTGCAGAGTATGGCCAAAAACATCGTATGAGAGGCCTTCAGTCCTATGCTTTTATGGCTTCAGCCATGGGTGGAATTCTTGGCAACTTCCTAGGTGGTTATTTCTTGCAAAGAACATCACCTGAAACCATGTTTCTAATATTTGCTGTTCTGTTATCATTTCAACTTGCACTTTCATCGGCAACTAGAGAGGAAGCTCTTGGATCGTCTCTACCTTCTGATTGTCCCGGAGAGAGAACAATTTACAAGAATTTCAGAAAACAGCTTGGTGATCTCAAAATGGCTTTACAGGATGATAAAATCTGTCACCCACTTTTATGGATTGTAGCTTCTATTGCCATGGTTCCAGTCCTTTCAGGCTCTATCTTTTGCTATCAAACCCAACTTCTACATCTTGATCCATCAGTTATTGGAACGTCACGGGTAATTGGGCAATTGATACTTCTTTCCATGGCTGTGCTCTATGACCGCTGCGGGAAGCAAGTGCCCATGAGGAAATTGATTGGTGCTGTTCAACTTATGTATGCATCTTCTCTACTTCTTGACTTTGTTCTTGTTAGACAACTTAATCTTAGACTGGGGATTTCCAATAAAGTTTTCGTCTGTTGTTTCTCTGGTTTAGCAGAATCACTTGCACAATTTAAGCTCCTTCCCTTTTCAGTACTACTTGCAAGTTTATGTCCAAGGGGATGTGAAGGATCTCTTACTTCTTTCTTGGCATCAGCTTTGTGTTTATCATCAATTCTAAGTGGTCTGTTAGGTGTCGGGTTGGCTTCTCTGATTGGAATAACGTCTGGTAATTACTCAGCCCTACCAGTTGGGATATTGATACAGTCCATTTTAGCTTTATTGCCTTTGGGATGGATTCATCATGTCCCTGCAACCCTTCCCCGTCTTGAAAAGGAAAGAAAGGGAGGCATGAGTAGAAGAACTTGGAAAAATAGGAGGGTTGGAAAAGTTGTATTTGGTTCTGTATATGTATACAAGCGTGGAAGAGATTCTGAGACACAGAGGTGAAAGGAGTTAACAAAAACTTAATAGCTTTCTGGAGAACACGGACTAGAAATTTGGAGAATTGGATTGTTCAGGTCTTGATCTCATCCCCATCCTGTTGAATTGATCAGATGCTGTAATTACCGTGAAATAACAATCAGTTCTGTTAATTCAGTCATATCTGCCCTAGCTGCCACTCGAACATGTCACGAACGGCTGACAAAGGGGGAACCGACAGTTCCATTCTTCTGAAGTTGTACACTCATCAGTTCAAGCTACATGACGAGCCTTCTTTTTCTGCGTAAAAATACATTACTGTCACTTTTGGGGCCACTGCAAAGTAGTTTGCATGACAGGAGTATTTTAGTTCCAGGAGCTCGTCATTGTGTTTGAAGACCTGCTTTTGATGCCTCATGTGAGATGCTTCTGAGTCACAACAG
The DNA here is from genome assembly GCA_024752395.1 of Erythroxylum havanense. Classification (NCBI taxonomy): domain Eukaryota; kingdom Viridiplantae; phylum Streptophyta; class Magnoliopsida; order Malpighiales; family Erythroxylaceae; genus Erythroxylum; species Erythroxylum havanense. The sequence continues at coordinate 47,103,790 of JANTNU010000235.1, forward strand.
AGGGATAGTTATGAAGATGGTGACAAAGCATGTAGACTACTGGATGGATTTGTACTATGAGTTAGCCCTGCAGTTTTCAGCTTAAATGGTTTTGTTCCCAGAAAAAGCCTTGTGTAAGGATAGGATGTGGCAAATAAGTAAGATTAGAGAATTCCGTGTTGGCTGTGTAATGAAGAGTTTTGGTGTCTATCCTTTTTTTTTGTTTTGTTATTTGATTTATTTGTTCAGTTTTGCTTATTATAATTCAAAAGGAAGTAACTTTTGCTACATGATAGTGAGCAAATGATCCCAAAATAAACAGTCACTGCACAGTCCTTACAAATGCTCTAACCAAATGCGCAGAGGATTAACTCCCATCAATGTTCACGTATTCAGGTGGTAGGTAATGTACAACAATCTTAACTTTTTTTATTTGAACTGAACTTATAGTTCGCAGAAACTTACAGATTTTGAGATCTTCATCCTCTTCCACTTCTGTAGCATGTTTCGAGTTTTGATTGGTTATAATCTAAAATTTCAAAAACGAGCAACCTAATCACTTAAGGCTCTTTCTTTCAGGAGGTCTTGAGTTCGAGTCACGCCAATGGAGGAGAAATAGGCATTATTCCTATTGATGATCCTCTAGCCCTCTGGGCACAGCTCCTTAATCGGATTAATTATGGACGTCTCGTTTTCAGCGATAATGTGGGAGTTGGAGCTACTAAGAAACCTGGGGACTGATGAAAACCTGATGCTGAGCAAAGGAAAGATCAGCAATCAATCATCAGCTGAACAATCAAGTATGTGAAGATTCCTTGTGCACAGACGTGTACAAGCGACGTAAGAACCTGAGAGATCTTGAGATTTCCAGGTAGGACTCTTGGGGTGGGGTATTAAGAGATTATGATTAGTCCAATTAAGCTAGGATACCTAATGTAAAAAAAAAAAAAAAAAAAAAGAGCAACCTAAGCTGTCAAAGGAATTAAGGTCCAATAAACTAAACCAAGCATATCTTGACGTACAACCGTACAAGACCAATGCATAGCTGATCCATCGCAAAGTGTCTGACAGCCAAGTTTTCTGTCCAATTATGAGGGGCATCTCTTGGTTGTAAGGCATATCCAATATACCTCAACATAGTTCAAGAGTTTCATCCATACAAATAGAATAATATATCTATTTCATTTTCTCAGAATCAAGAGACCGAGCGGCTCCTTTCATCGATAATAGTAGGCCATCCAGCATTTCATATATTGATTCTGAACTAGGATGCAGTTTGTCATAAGCATAGAAACTATGAGTTATTCCATTGATGCTTATCCAACTGCACCCAGGTGTTTTACTTAACCCCCTCTGCTTCATCATTGTTCTCACATGAGCTACTGCATCCCACTTCTTTGAAGAGGCATGCAAATTTGAAAGTGATATGTAATTTGAGGGGTTTTCAGGTTCTAACTGAATAAGAAATCTATACGCCAGATCTTGGATCTCGGGATTTCCATGTACTATTGAAGCACTAACAAGAGCTCCCCAAACACTTGGACCAGGTTCCATAGGCATTGTTTTAATAAATTCTAAGGCCTGGCTCAGTTGACCTGATCGACCTAACATATCTGCAACACAAGCACAAATTTCGACTGTTGGTTTGATTCCATATTCATTTATTGCTGAATTATAGATCTGAAGTCCTTGATCTACCAACCCAGACCTGCCACAAGCGGAAAGAACTCCTACTAGGGCTATTGTGTCTGGTTTATTCCCAAGTTGAAGCATCTTATGGTACAAACAGGTGGCTTCCTCTCCCTTCCCATGCAATCCATATCCAGACATCATTGAGCTCCATGAGATTGCATCTCCGGAAACCGACTCATCCTCAAACACACGAATAGCGTAATTCAAGCTGCCACACTTAGAATACATATCTATCAACGCATTAGACAAAGAAACATCAATATTCCATTCTCTTCTAATTGCATATCCATGAATTTGTTTTACACCGTTCAAACCAGTAACTGAGCTACAAGCAGGAAGAATACTCACAAGAGATACTCTACTAGGTCTGACTCTATCTTTCCTCTGCATTTCATCAAAAAGGACCAAACCTTCTTCCAGAGCTCCATTTTTCACATAACCATTTATCATTGCTGTCCAAGTATAAACATTTCTACTCTCTATTTGATTAAAGACCCGTCTACCTAAAACAACTCTTTTAATCCTTGAATAAAAGTCAATCAAACAACAACCCAAATGAAAATCCAAGCCAAAACCCAAACCCAATTTATTTCTTACTGCATATCCATGAAGCTGCCTTCCATAATCCAATTTCTCCACATCTTCACTGCACAAAGGTAAAAGAGTCGAAACTGTAAAAGCATCAGGCTTTAAACCATCAAGTTGCATATCTTTAACAAAGTCGAATATCTGTTTACCGCAATAACGATCCCCAGTATCCACATGTCCTGCTATAACAACATTCCAAGAACTCACATTCCTATGAGGCATTTGATCAAACACTTTCAAAGATTCGCTAAATTCTCCAGATTTGCAATACATAGACATGAGTGAATTGGCAACAACAACATCAAAAACAAATCCCGTTCTCACACATCTCCCATGAACCAGTTTCCCAGCATCCAAATCAGTAGCCTCGCTGCAAACTTTCAAAATTGTTGCAAGGGTATAATCATCAGCAGCAACCCCGAGAAACCACATCCGTTGAAACAAGCCAAGGGCATCACTATACATACGATTTTTTGCATACCCATTAATCAACGAGTTGCACAAGTAGACACTCTTGAGCTGAAGCGAATCAAAGACGAGTCTTGACTCATTTGGGACGCCACATGTCGCATATGCAGAAATGAGTTTCGTCGCCAAAAGGGGGCTTTGAGCAAAACCAAGAGAAAGCATGTGAGCATGGCATTGTTGTGTGAGAATCAAAGAATGGTCGGCAACTGAGAGTTGAAGCAAGTGGAGAAGAGTTTGGGATTGTGAGAGGAGTGTAGCAGAACGAGCGACGACGGAAGTTGATGTCTTAGGCGCGGCGAAGAAGAAGTTCATTTACTAAAGCACCTACCAAGCACCCGTTAACTTCGTCTATTACATATTATTTATATTAATTAATTTTTTTCCCATAAATAGTTTATATTGCTTATTTGTGAATAACATAAACACATCTCTTAAATAATTGCATATTTAAGAGATGGCAAAAAAGCCGGGCTCGGACCGAGTTTCGGGCCAGGTTTTCTCGGCACATCTTAGAGTTGATGCATGAGTCCAACCTAATTTAAGGCCCAATAAATAACAATAAAATAATGCCGCTTTGTTTTTTTAAAAGATTAATGGAATATAAAGATATAAATAGTTATAATGAAATTATCATTATGCTTTTTTATTTTAATATATCTTTTTAAACTAATATACGTGTTTTTATTTTGCATTATAAATTTTCTTAATTCAAATTTTTATTTTTAATATTCAAATATAACTTATAATATAAATGAACATAGTGGTTTGAATTTAATTTTAATTTGCGAAATTAAATTACAAAAATGGCTAACTTTTTAATCATTAGCTAAATTACAACATTACTCTTTACAGTTTCTCATGTACTAGCAGATTTGGACTCCATCAAGTACATCATGTTATTTTTATTTTTATTTATTTATGTATTTATTGTAATTTTATTGACTTAATAATTTACTCTGCTAATTTTACCTTTTTTTCTATAATCTGTATCATTCTTATATTGTCTCATTTGCATATGAATTGCATGTGAATCTACCGAAAGCAACCTTTTCATTATGTAGGGGTAAGATTGCGCATTATCAGACCTTCCTAATTCTCGCTTAATTACAGAATTTCGGACTGAATATGATGATAATGACGATGATGAAGATGATTAATCTTAATGGGGCTAATTATAGTTTCTGTATACTTTCTTTTGCACATTACAGCTGCATGCTTGAAGTTTCTGTAGTATTTTTCTTCTTCTGCTTTTTGAATGCACTCATCTGATTTACGTGTAATTGTTACGAAAAGAGTTCTAAAATTTAAGGCAAAACTTGGCGAGAATCTGATTCAAAGAGTACATAATCTGGATGGCTTTTGATCTCAACCAAAATCACATACTTTAGTCATCAATATCCTAAGAAGCTCGAGACTTTAGAGCCTTTATGAATAAGTCATGATGACAAAACACTAGGATTACTAAAAAGGTGGCCCAGCAAATAGTTAACAAGATGGTGCCACTAGATTCTGCATATTAGCTTTAGATGTTGCGGAAGCAACACCAAAATTTCCATGGAAATCATCCAAGTTCCATAAACCATCCCAGAGAAAGTCCTCAGTAGAAGATGTCTCAGTGACTGATGCACTCCCATTCAACATATTATAGGCCAAGCCATCCTCCGCCGTGCAGATAGCGTAAGGAGTGGCCACTTCTTGCCTCAGTTGTGATCCATATAGTGCTTTAGTGTCGTTTTCCTCGAGCAAGGACAGTATTTTTCTCATATCCAATTGGTTTAGTTTCAGCAGTTGTTGATGTTGAAGTTGCTGGTTCTGCTGCTGTTGGAGTAGTTGTTGCTGTTGCTGCTGCTGCTGCTGCTGTTGCTGTTGGTTAAACTGTTGCCTCTTCAGGAAGCGTGCTCTTGCCTTGTCAGAGTTATCTGGAGAAAGTTTGGACTTCTTCTTGAAATGGGTTCTCCAGTAGTTCTTGATCTCATTGTCGGTTCTTCCTGGCAAGCTTCTTGCAATCGTGGACCACCTGAAATTTTCGTCGGACATCACTAATGAAGATCAGTTGAAAAAAACCCTTAAGTAAAGATTTTCAGAATCTGTGAAAATTAATTACCTGTTGCCCCATCTTTGATGCAGCTCGAGGATGATGCTTTCTTCGTGAGGAGTGATTTGTCCCCTCTTCAAGTCTGGCCTCAGATAGTTCACCCACCTCAATCTGCAGCTCTTCCCATTTCTTTTCAAGCCTGTTCAGACCAAACAAGAAGATAAGTACTTCAGAACACATTTGATAACAAGAAACCAAGAAATAGTAGGATTACTAGCTAGTTCATATATGCAGATACAAGATGATTTGATTTGATTACCTGCAAGCCTAGCCACAGAGTTCCATCTTCCTTCACCATGCAACTCTACATATTCAATGAGCAACCTGTCCTCATCTGCAGTCCAGGGACCCTTCCTCCAACCCTCTTCAACCACACCTCCCCAACCCAATGATCCTGCCATGACTCCCCAAGACATCGAAAAGTTGAATTCTTAATGACACACCAAAAAAAAAAAGGAACTTGGAATTGTTGATGTCTAATTGTAAAGATAACAGTTCCTTGTCTTCCAAATTCTGTACACAAAAGGATTGGTACTCCTCGCATATTTATATATGCACCAAAGCCTCTCATTCCATTCCATCACTCAACTTAGTGTCGCCATCAAATCGTCCCGTATTTTCTTTTGGTACTTAACAATTAAACATTAGAAAAAAGGCTAAGCGTGGCACTAGAATAATGCAAAAAATGAAATCATACTTAATAATCAATACGCTAAATCTTGTTAAACTTTTCCACAAATACTTGTTTAGTGGGTGAGATAACTTTGATGATGACAAAAATAATACTTGGAATGAATTGTAAGTACCCTTTTTTTAATATACTCTCAATTAACAAAATAAAGCAAGTAACTTTATAACATGAATATATTAAGTTTGAAGCTTAAAGTTTAAGAAAATATTAATTTATGAATTATTTTTAATTTTATATTTTTAAACTCTTAGAATTTGACATATTGTTAATGTATTCCTTAATTTTTAAAAAATATCAATCTAATTTTAGTTATCTTTCCCAATTTTAATTACAAACTCTAAAGCGATGTCATCTTTAACACATGATAGTTTTAAAAGGTAGGATACATTTTTTTTGTATTAATGGAAAAGTCGGAGCTAATTACATAACAGTTCGTGGGCCACAGGTCCCTACCTGATCCTCAATGAGCAAGTGATGGCACCCGGAAGATATAATGTCAGAAAAAGTAGCCCTATAATAGAGTGGGCCGCTTGAGAGGCCAGTCAATCTGCGCATTTGTTGTTCTCTCGATGGACGTGTCGATGTGTAACAGACCAATTGTAGGAGAGTAACTCGTGGATATCCAGGATAATAGAATTGGCCACCTGAATGTGGCGCGCAGTAGAGGTGAGCAGGGTGTGCACTACAAAAGGTAGGATACATTAATAATACGTAAGAGTATTTTTAATTAATTTTGTTTTTAAAATATGGAAAATCCAACAAGCCAATGCCACGTGTGGGACGGACAAGGGCACTTAGGACATGGGGAAAGTTTGTCAAGGCATTGGGTGACATGTCGTGGTAAGGATCGTATCTATCGAATATTTGATTAAATCTTACATTTGATGCTAAAGACAAAGGTGCAAGGCTAGACTCACGGCCGCGTGCCACGTCCGTACTAGGGTCTGTGCATCTAGACACTGCGAAACAATTAATAATAACCCTACTTAAAGCTTAATGTAGATTTGGTGTGGGTGGTGGAATTTTTTTAACTTTTGAAAATAACTACCGCTCCAATGGCTTTTCACCAGGTGTTTGAATTGCTTACTTCTTAAGGAGATCGATCCCCATCGCATAATCTTATTTAAGTAAGTGTTGGATTCCATTTTGGGTATTGGGGGGTATAAAATATGCAAATCTGTACGTCATTTGGAGACAGATGTTGCTGTTTTGGTGATGGAAAGGGTTTTGGAGGACTTAAATTAGTAAGGGTTCATACATATTTTAATTTTAAAATAATTAAAAAAGAAGATTTTTATTTACCGAAAATTTAAAATTTTACTTAAAAGGAGACTTTTGGATGAAAATTAATTAATTAATTTTAATTTATAAAAACTGATTAGTTTATAAAAATTAGTTGATTAATTAATAAATTTATTAATTTTAACAACAAAAATTATTAAACGAAATCGAATCGAAAAATTAATCTGTTTAAGGTTTTTAGTGTTAAAACATTTTTAAAATGATGTTTAGTGTATTGGATTTTTATGTCATTAATTAAATACTTATATTTAATATATTAAATTTTAATAATGCATTTTTTATTATATTAAAAAAATTTAATATACTTTTAAGTTTCTCTTCATTTTAATAAATTTTATTTTAATATTAAGAGATAATTTATAAATATTAATGTTAAAATTTTATTTTAAAGTTTTAAGGTGAATGCATATATTTTGCCTTTTGAGTTATTTTAAAGTCATTAAATAAATTTTAATTATTTAACATGAAAATCCAAGATCATTTCAAGCCTAAGCAAGTGGACTTGATAATAAATAACCTCATTCTCTCCACCTAGCCAAGTAGTATTTTAGTATATAACATGTCATGATGTCATATCATGATCATACATGTTAATCGAAATGGAGTCTAGGGAAATATTTAGTTACGTACCCACTCAATCGTTCAAGAAATGTTTATTCAAGTAAGTGCAACATATTTGATATGATCTGGAACTGCTTACCTACTTCTTGTAATAAAATATGTACAGTATGTTTTATTCTTACGCGATTGTGAACTTGGACAGCTTTGCAAAACCAGTCCAAGAAAGCATAAACAAATACTGGAAAATGAGTTTATTTGCCGTATGGAGGAGAAGAAGAAAGTGTGTGTAATATGTGAAACATATAACGGTTGTTTGGTTTAAGGAATAGAATAGATAGAGAATAGAATAGTTATTTCTAAGAATAGAAAAGAAGATGAATATAATAGAATGAATATTACTTTGTTTGATTTAAAGAATGAAATAGAAAAAGAATTTCTATTCTAATGTTTGATTTGAAAATATAAACTTGGAATAAGAAAGGAATAAGTAACAAAAAGACCAAAATGTCCTTATTATCAAATATATGTATTTGGATTTTCACGTTATCAATTAAATAATTAATTATTTAAATAATTTATAAGAATTTCTAAATTATTATCTAAATCAAATATTTTGTTTGGTATATATTAAAAAATACATAATTTTCCTTATTAATTTAAAATAAAAAGTCAATATTCTTATAATTGTTTGATTCATACAGATTTTTATAATTAGCATTCTATTTTTATTTTTATTAAGTATGTATAATTGTATATACATCTCTTTTATTAAGTTTTTTGTTAAAATTTTAGACACAATCTCGTGATTTGACAAACAAACTATGATGATTTGATTGGAAAACATTGAACGATAGGAGTTTTTTAGGCAGGAGTCAAACCTCGTAAAGCATGATTATCTTTATCCCAAAAAATGGATTGATTTGATAATCAGATTAGCTTTAAAAATTAGACCGAAAAATAAATCTGTTAAAAAAGTTTAAAATTTAAAAGATTTAAACTTTTTTAGGGATAATTTAAAATTTTAGTTTTTAGTAAATAAAATTAAAAAATTAAAACATAACCAAAAAAGATTGTCTGAAAATTAATTAATTTTTTAATTTATAAAAATTAGCCAGGTAAAATAAATAAATAATTTAAATTTTGTATAGTTGAACATGCTGTCTTCTCCGACAGCCACCAAACCAAGTTGCATAGAAAGGGAGGTGATGATACAAATGTCATTAGTATCTATTAACGTCACCCAAGATCGATTAATTTAACCCAAACAGACACCAATAATACATGGTTTTATGCGCATGTCTTTAGCTAAAGGAAAGCCGAGTCCTTTTAAAGTACTTGTCCTTCTTAAACTTTGTGTTAACACCACCTAAGCATCTTTTGCACTTCCATCCATATTCTATATATTATTATCATGGCTTTACGAATTAAGGTTCAACGTGTACTGGTGTCGTTTAATTTTTAATTTTTAATGCTTTTGTGTTTGTTTCTTTCCTTTTGGGTGTCTTTTCAATGTGGATCAGGATGAAGCCTCAAAGGATTCATTCATTACCTTTTGTTTTCACTTAATTGGATGGGAATGCTGTGGCACTGGCATGGACCTGGTCTTCTAGAAGCCAAAGTTTATGATCTTTTGACATCTAAAAATATAACTATACACAAAAAAAAGAGGATGTTGCTTGGTATAAATTTATATTGTGCATTTAATATACTTCCAATACTGTTTAATTATTATAATTAAATAAAAATAGAGTTAAATATACCAATTTTGTATAGTTTAATGTTTTTAAGGTTAATTTTAAATTTTTTATCATAATTTTTGGTATTGCCATTCAATTCTTAAAATTATTTACTAATAAAAATAATTTTAAAAATCATCCTATGAATCTTATATGTTGATATAAACAGTAAAGAAATTAGAAATAAAACAAACAAGCAACATCAATAACATTCATTAAAAATCCCAACACACAATATTTGAGGAGTTTCAGTAATACGCAACCTTACTCCTAATTAGTAGAGAAGTTATTTCTATTTTACTTTTATTTCTAATTTTTTGAAAATAAAATACTAAAGACAAAATTAAGAGAAACTGTAATTTATGTTTAATGCTGTAAATATGGTTCACAACAACCATGACATTTTAAATTATTTTTAGTAATATTCTTAATTATTTGGTAATGATGATGTGAATTGAGGTAATATTTTGAAATGTAAAGTATTAATTTTAAATTTTGAGAATTAACTTTAAACTATAGATTGATGTACTTCAATTTTCCAAAAAAAAAAAAAATTGCACTGAACTATATACTATGGCTTACAGGGGTTATAATATCATGTTGGGCATTTAGAGCCGTCCTAGTCTAATTAAGATTTAATAAATGGTGGGGGTGGGGTTTTAGATGAGTCAGAATTTCACTACCATAGTTGTGCTTTGTGCTTGATTAATAAACTCATTTAGAGCCTTAATCACCTTTGTTTTTTAAAATGAATTTGACCAAATTGGAATGATCTACAGACTCTAGTACATGATCGTATTCATTTAGAAGATTATCATCTTCCCATATATAGAATTCAAAATCCAAGAAGATATATATAGAGCCATTAATATGTTCGATCTTCATTGTACAATCGATAAGTGCAAAATTGCGTGAATCTAGCTAGTTTGTCATCTTGCTGGATCACATATCTTAGCCACCTGGTCCTCACCTTCTGAACCAGTCTCTAAACTATTCCCAAGTTTAGCTTTTCTATGTAAAATTCTGACTTGCAAGTTTGGACTTGTAAAACTTTGGCATTTTCGGAAAAATATTCTATTTCATAACTTATAATTTTTAGTTATTTATATCTATTTTCTATTTGTATATGTTATTGTAATTTTTATAAAATTTTAAAATTTAAAATCTTTGAAAAACTCATTTTGCTCTCATAACAATAACATATTTGAGTTCAGGTATTTATTCATATAATCTTACTAAAGAACTGGTTATTTTCATGATTACTATGTCAATTGTTAAAATCATATCAGTCTATTTAGGACTCAATCTTGGTACTGGTCTATAACAATCAAATTCAAATCGTGAATCTATTAATCAATAAAATAAAATAAAGCAATAACTAGTACCATAAAAAAGTGATCCGAAGAGTCTTGACCAATTTAAAAGATTATTTAATAAAGTTGATATGAGCGATTCAATACTTTTATTATTTAATTAGAAGTCTCAAGTTCGAATCTTAAAAATGAAGAAATGTCTTATACCGGAGGTTAATACGATCGAGCAAAGGACGGGGTGAGGGAAAACAGTCATGCCATAGCGGTATATTTGGGTTGCTTAGGGATAAGAGCAAAGGATGTCATTTATCAACAATGACCTTCGTCGTAGGTAAGAAAATGTGCAAGTGAAGAAATTCATCAATGGCAAAAACCCTCAAAACACACTCAGAGGAAGACTTTTTTTTAGTCAAAGAAGGCCAGCGGTGCTTTTGCAAGCCAACGGCGAGGCTCCAGAATCAGACCCTTCCTCCTCTCGCTTCACTCAGACTTTAAAAAATAACGGAAAAATATATCATTGATGTTTGCTAATCAACTTATTAGCTTTTTTATTTTTATTTCTTTTACTAAAAGTTATCTTTTTAACCATCTTTAAAAGTTGTTGATACGTTTAATAAATGACTTATTAGTCAGCTCATTTAACCCTAATAAGATAATTTCTAAAAATTTCATATGAATTAGTTATTTGTTTAATGACGGCATTACCCTCCACTCTATTCTCTACTTTTGTTTTGTGTGTTTTTAAAGTTGACTTTTTTTATCGTATAATTATGACGTAAAATTTGAAAAATACCATAATATTAAGTTTTTGAACATACAGAATCACGTCAAATTAATATTTTAAGTATATAACTACTATATATCGTATTGTATCATACTATAATTATAGATATTTTAATTCTTAAATAATAAAATTCATACATAAATATAAAAAATACTAATATGATGTAGCTGCATCATTCATATTAATAGAGAGCTTAAGGTTGGATTATTATTATTATTATTATGTTTTTTATTAAAGTTATAAACTTATTTTTTAAAAATTAAATATCTAAATCTCAATTTTTATAAAAATATTCAGCAAAATAATAAGAAATATAATATTCGTGTCTTTATAATTTTTTAAAAAATTATCTTTTCATAAGTCATTTTACAAGTTAACAGCTAACACTAAATAGTTAATTTTATCAAGCATCTTTAATAAAAAATTGATGTTATCCGTTGGTCAAATCAGCTTATATAATCAGCTATTAGCTAACTACTACCAGAATCAGCTAACAGCTGATATAATCCGCAATTTGTCAAACATGGTCATTTATTATGAGCATTAGCTATCCAAATAAGCTCATAAACTTAGTTAGAATAAATTAAATTTGTTTTAAATTAATAATTTAAAATAATTATAATAAATTATTTATTTAAGTTAAATTTAATTATTTCAGTTTGAAATTAAGAAACATGTTGAATCATATGGTACATAATATTTAGTATAAGTGTAATGTTTATGGGTATATATATTTTGTTATTATTTTTTAACTAAAGTTTAAAATATAGAAAAATAAAAAAAACTAGAAGGTTTTTTTAAAATATTTAAAATAATAAAGTTTTATAAAAAAAATTTAAACTACGTAAAACGTTTATGCTTTTACTAAAAATTATTAAAATACTAGTAATTCAGTCGAGAAGGACTCATACAATTAGGCTATGGACAAATAATTGAGCAATTGCAACCCGGTTTGGGAATTACTCTTCCAAGGTGGATAGAACAAGGTAACCTGACCATGGTGCACCCAATTGATGCTTTTTTTTTAATAATTTAGCAAGTGATGATCAAATTTTGAAATGCACTTATAAAGAAATTAATTGGTAATGTAAAATAAATAAATATCTTTAGCATTATAGCATATGGTCTCTATATATAACTTTTAGGTACGGCTAAAGCGAACATAGTACTGTGAGGAATAGAGAAAAAGTAGGTAACCTAACCACAGTGCACCCAAGTGATGCTTTTTTTTATATATAAATAATTTAGCAAATGATGATCAAATTTTGAAATGCACTTTTAAAGAAATTAATTGGTAATGTAAAATAAATAAATATCTTTAGCATATGATCTTTATATATAACTTTTAGGTACGGCTAAAGCGAATATAGTACTGAGAGAAATAAAGAAAAAGTAAATAGATGGATACTAATAAAATATAGTACACATACGATAACATAAACATATGATCTGAACTCGCATCTAAATACCTGGGATGGGAATGATAAATCTCATTTATTGTTTGATATAGACTATTGTTATTTACATAAGAATGCCAAACTAATAAAAATGGTAGAGTTTAAGTTTAAAATTGTATTTAATAAAACTTTTAATTACTTGTATTCAATTAAATTTTGAATTATAAAAAAAGTTTTTTCACTTAATTATTATTTTTTAATTACATTAGGTATTTCAACTCAACTAAAATAATCCTAAACCCTTAAGATTCCACCTCAAGAGTTCTAAAAGATGTAAATCTGGAACCACAAGATTCATCAGGTTCTTATGTAGTCTGTATATTTTTTTCTAACAAAAAATCGTCACATATTTGATTGATTAACTGTTAATTGATCACTGGCCCTACTCAGCATCAAGTTCTTAATAATTTTCGAATTCTCAAGTAATTTTAACTCCCACGTTGTTGCTAGAAGCGAGGCGTTTGTAATTGTTCCAATTAAAGAGCTTTGCTCAAGAAACTAGAGGATCATCAACAAGAAAATTTTTCTATTTCTCCTCCTTCTGTATGACTCGAAATCAACATCCTCTACGAGGAAGAGGCTTTTTAAGTGAAAATTTTACAATATTTAAGTTTTTCCCCGTTGTTGTTATTTCATTTTCTCGCATGACTTAAAGGAAAGTGTACAGTACTACAGTGTAGTGATCATTAGTTGGTTCTGAGACTCACGCACGCAGAACTCATTCTAATGATTGAAAGATTGAGTACAGCTGCAAATTGATCAGGTAGGCAAGCTAAGATTTTGGATGGCAAAACCTATCTTGACCAGAGATTCTTCCAACTTGTGGGGTTGACTGTATCTATCACAGAAGGTAAAAAGGAAGAATAATTTTAAAAACAAGCTCAGAAAGAGCTGTGGGACGTCATTTTAAAAAACAGAAAACAAAAGGAGGAGTTGCGTGATGAAGATGAACCAATCTAAAGCGAGTCAAAATTCAACTATTGACCGTACCTGTAAAGCTCACTCGAGCATGCCCAGTCCAATGGTCGGTGATGCACGATCCTTGCTACGTCACGAGTCTCCACATTAAGCTATGTTGATTAACAAGAGGGTAGGTTGAAATATTCTTCAAATAGCTCTTAATTTTAATTTTAACGGTCATGAATTCGAGTACAAGGAACTTACTCATTGGCATTTGGCCTCAGTCTAGTTAACTCGAGTGGAGTGGTCACACACACACACGATTCATTGTTATTCAATTGAAGTTAGTTTTAATAGTTTTAAAATCATGAATAATAATATCATTTATATGTTTTTAAATTTGATCTAATACTTCTAATTCAAATTTTTTAAATTTAATTTACAACAATTCACTTTAAGATTGAAAAGATGGTCGAAAAAATTAAATATTATTTAACTTTGAATCATTAACTTATTAAATAATTTATTTAATGTAGAATAATTTATGCAGTTAAAGATTTATTCAATACACACATCTGAAAGGTAATGATTATGATTCTAACATTATAAAATAATTTTGAGAAACTTGAATTAATTTTAGTATTTATATAATGCAATATTAAGATTTATTAGTATTTGATACAATATCATAATAAAAATTGATAATTTATATAATTTTAAGACTAAAATTACAAAATTTCAAATTTTTACTCAATAACTCAGCTTATTAAAATTAACATAAATGTATTTTATTTTCTAAAAATGATATTTAGCAAAAAAATTTACTAGACTGTTGTTATTGTCGTCTGTTGTTTTCTAAAAATCATAACTATTAATTAAATATTTAAACATAAAATATTATAAAAAGAAAATTGAAAATAGCCTCTTGTATTTGGTTAGTAAACAACGAAAGGAAAGGAAGATATGGGGGTAATCATCGCGACTGTCTTAGTTCAAGTTTGAGACCCCAAATCTTCTGTCTTTTTTTTTTTCCTCTATTTTAGTCTCTTTTCATCTTAGTCATCCATTTATATAAATTCCACGTGAATAAATAATTTAGATGAAAGGAGGTCAGAATAGGGTTAGGGGAAGGGATAAAGAGGATCCCCAACAAGTTTGAAGGTGATGTTACTGTGCCTCTTCACATCAAAAACTTTTAAGGAAAAAGTGGTAACCAAACTAATTGTCGTCAAGAATCTAACCTCATGGGCTGTTGGGCACTACTACCTACTAATCCGATAATGTCTCTCTTGAAGACAACATCAGATAGTGCAAGAAGCCCTAAAACTCTTGAAGATAATACTAATCAATCACTCTCTTTTGATGAATACTTAATTTGTGTGAGCTGTGCGTGATAGAGTAAGTACTTAGGCATTCAGTTTGATTCTTTTTGAGGGTACTTTTTGACCAATTGAAACAACACCAAAGATTATGTTCTACCGTTGGTCAATCGGGCAGCTCGTGCAACTTGCTCTGGTAGGCAAATATTGTTGTCAATTTGTCATCCTCTATGCATCATTCCACCTTCTTTTGTGAGCAATTGCAAATATA
>JANTNU010000235.1:47158437-47197835 GCA_024752395.1 Erythroxylum havanense
CTTGTATATATACATTGTTCCTATGTACAGAAATTGTGTGAAATACAAATAATCTTTCAATCTTTCAATCTTCAACACTTTTATCCACTCAATGAATTTCCAAGGAAAACCCACAGCAACTAAAACGTTTGTGAGAAACTTCCAATGAATGGTGTCATAGGCTTTTTTAAGGTCTGCTTTGAAAGCACATCGCTTGTGGTTATTGGAAAGATGATAATTCCTAAAAATTTCTTGAGCTAGAAAATATTATCACCAATGCAACGATTTTTATTGAAAGCACTTTGGTTAGGGTTAACAATTAGGGGGAGAGACTCTCTAAGCCTTTTTGCTATAATCTTGGCAATTACCTTGTAAAGAAAATTGTAGTATTAAATAGGTCTGTAATCTAGCACAGTGGATGGTTGGGCCTTCTTTGGAATAAGAGAGATAAAAATGGAGTTGAGCTCTTTAAGAAGTTTCCCAAGGTCAAAAAAGTTCTTAATGGCTTCAGTAACTTCCTGTCTTATTATTTGCCAAGATTGTCTAAAAAAGTAACTATTGAAACCATCCATGCCTAGGGCCTTGTTAGAATTAAGGGAGTTGAATGCCTCTCTTATCTCTTGTGCTGAGACTTTTGTCGTAAGAGAGTTATTAAGGCCTTGGGGAAAAGGAAGAGGGAAGGGATTGGCCACAAACTCTTTAGAAAGAAGAAGAGTTTTTGAACTCCCTATAGAATCCTGAAAATGATCCACGAACTAATCTTGAATCTCTTTAAGACCTACAATTCTATTCCCATTGGCCAGGTTTAATGAGTGAATGTTGTTCCTATTTCTGTTTGCAAGGAGGGATTGATGAAAAAATTTTGTATTACTACCCTCTTATTTTAGCCATTTTATACGGGAAGCTTACTTGAAAAAAGATTCCTGATCACTAAGAGCTCTAAGCAAATCATGAATGGCTTCAGACTCTCTAGCTTTCAAAAGGTAAGACTGGGGCTCAATTCTCATCTGATCTTGAATAAAGTTGAGATTGGCTTGACAACTCTCAACTTGAACACTAACATCTCCTATTTGGACATAATTAAGGGATTTAAGGGCTCTTTTGACCAATTTAAGTTTAGACACTACACAATACATAGGAGTTCCCCTTACTTGACAAGACCAAGCTTCATCAACTATTTGAAGGAAGTTAGGCTAATTGACTAGGAAGTTGGAGAATCTAAAGGGAGAAGATCTCTTCTATTGACTTATTAAGGCCCTAACCACTATTGGGGAGTGATATGAAATACTAAGATTGAGGATGACACTATAAGAATTGGAAAACATGGAGGACCACTATGAATTGATGAGGGTTCTATCTAGTTTTCTGGCGATATAGAGATCACCACTTTGCTTATTGGTCCAGGTAAAACTTGGACCACTAGCATTAAGGTCAAATAAGGCACAGTTTTTCACACACTTCCTGAAATCACTCATGCCTTGCAATGTTGAGGAACTCATGGGTTCTGCCTTTTGGGAGAACAGAATCGCATTGAAATCCCCAGCTATAAGCCAAGGTTGATTGCCTACTGTTGAAGAAATGTGATTCAAGGCATACCAAAGATGTTTCCTATGATTGAGGTTATTAGAACCATACACACAAGTGATAAGGAAGGTAGAAGAGCTGTTTATTGGAGTAACCTCTGAGTAGATCAATTGATCATTTAAGCTAATCATTGAGTATGAAAGACTGTCTGGATTTCAAACTATCACTATCCTAGCATTTGAAGCATGATCAATATTGTTGCAATACTGCCATCTAGGAAACATCAAGGAACAAATATTATTCAGAATAGAGGGGTACCTTATTCTAGATTCAGTCAAGCATACAAAAGCAGTAGATGATCTCTTAAGGCAATCCTTAACAACTAATTGTTTATTTGAGCTATTTTGTCCCCTAACATTCCACAAGACTAAATCTATTTCACTAACTAACTGAACTAAAGTCTACTTATGTTTCCTCCTTGATTTCTTATTAATTCTAGTTGAAATCCCCTTCTGCCCCTCCTTTAAGACCAGGACTACTAGGAACCAATTCAGAACTAGGAAAAGAAGGAATGCTACTTATTTGATTAATTACAGTGTGTGTTGGCTCCTCAAGGTCACCTTTTGATTCATCTTCCTTTTGGTGGTCCTCTCTTACTTGGGTTGAAGTATTTGCTTCTTGGACTCCTTGGTTTTCCTTCTCAACCTCTTGTTCAGTCTGTTGAGTACCTATGTCTAAATTGGACTCAATATGAGTCTCATGAATTGATGTCTCTGGGGGACTAGTCTTTTTGTAGACTGCTCCTGTCTATTCTGATGTGGATTTTGTGGGATTGTTTCCTTCTCTTTCACTAACTCTTACTGTATTTTTGTCTCAAACATCCTCCACGTGGGTGCCCATTCCTTCTTCGATACTTGGGACTCAGGTTTCCATTCATATTCTATTTTAATCTCCTTGTATGTTATCTGCCCTTCTTCATTGTAAGTAGCCAGTTGAAAGGAGGCAGACCAGCTCCTATGTAACTCTAACTCCACACACACTGAGCATACACAATTCTGGGCATTCTTGCTGTCAGAGTGTCCATTAGTAAAGGAAAACCTACATCACTAGTTATTCATCCTAATCCTTCAGTGGTCCAGTATTTAATAGGGACATTGTAAAATCTTGTCTATATTGGAGTTGACCTAACCTCTTCTTGCTCACCGCCATTCAAACACCATTTCCTTAAAAACAAATGGTTTTCCTTGTATGTGCCACGGACCTTTCTCCAAAACCTCATTCAATCTTACCTCAGCATCGAATTTAAAGAGGAAATTGTTGGAGCTAGTGATTAAGATTTCCTTAAGTCCAAATTCAGCCCAATATCTAGCTAGTGCTCGTTGTACTATTAGAAAAGCAGGACACTTACCGATGAAGAATCCAATCAGGGTTTGTTTGAATTGTGTCGCTCCTTTCTTAGCCAACTTTGGAGGAGGTGTAACATAAATCTGATTCTCCTCGACCTCCGAAGGATAGTATGTCAGGGCTTTATTATGGGAGGATGCCTCTATTCCTTCAGATACGACAGATCTCTATGTTCTGAAGCTTCCTGAAGGTTTTTCCTTCAGGGGTTGGGTGATAGTTGTTTCTAGTGTCGAAGTCGGAGGGGTGGAAGGGGATGGTGATTCAGCTCGGTTGTAGGTGCAAGGATTAGCTTTAGGTGAGGATGAAACCGAGGAAGGATCTGAGTAGTTTGGGTTGCTGTTTTGGTCTTGATTAAGGTTTGGAGAAGAGGGGTTTTTTTTGCGCTCTAGGGGAACGGACAGAAGGAGGTTCTAAGGGTTTAAGAGGGAGTCGGGTTTGGGATGGAGAAGTGGAAGACGAAGCTATAGAGGAGGTAGGCTGACTTACAGGTGATCGTTGAAGTTGGAGAATTCAGTGTGTCGCACTCTCTCTCATCGCACCTCTTGCTTAAATGTTTACAACATTTTTCACATTTTTTCACATAGAGTTCATCCATTTTTCTTTAACGTTTAAACTTTAGGGGGAGAACTAGAAAAAAAATAACACTTTAGACTATCAATTTCAAGGGGAGTATTAGTTCCTTAAATTAATTTGAATATAAGTAATGAAGCTTTGAATTATGGTGTTAATCACTTAGAGCATAAAAGATATGTTGTTAATAATCACTCAGAGCATAAAAAAGGTTTGAGCTAGAAAATCATTTAGAGCATGAAGGAATGATTGAACTAGAAGATGTAAGTCCATCAATTGAAGAGTTTTAGTCCCTAACATACGTACCACACCAATCATTTACTGAGGATGTTCTTATGTAGAACCCGAGCCACCTAGAAAACGATTATGAAAACATCTCACTAAAGGTACTCTTAAGCCCACTTTTGAACCTAAAATAAGGAGATTTAAATATCCTTTGAGTTATTATATATCAAATTATAACCTAATAAGTTATTTGCAAAACGATTATCTACTGTAGATATTCCTAACAATGTGTAAGAAGCTTTAGTTGATCCAAAATGAAAAGTTGCAATGAATGAGGAATTAAACTCCTTACAAAAGAATAAAACATGGGAACTTGTTGATTGTCCAGTAAAAAAAGTTTAATAGGATGTTAGTGGATTTATACCAAAAGTTTAAAGTAGATGACACAATTAATAATTCAAAACAAGATTGGTAGTAAAAGAATTTACCTATATGATATTGATTAGACAAAGACATTTGTTCCATTAGCTAAAGTCAGTACTACTAGAGTATTGTTGTTCCTAGCTACAAATTTAGATTGGTCATTAAAAAAATTTGATGTAAACAAATCTTTTTAAGGTGAATTATTTGAAGGTCTATATAGATGAAAATTGGGCATAATGAAAAGGTTTGTAAATTGAAACAAAAATCCTTACATAGGTTGAAACAATCTCTACTAATATGGTTTAAAAGATTTACAAAGTTTATGATATCTTTTACATGTCACCTAATTAATTTGGACTACGTTTTATTTTTGAAAAGGGGACAACGTAAAATAATTGCTCTTATCATATATGTGAATGACATGGTGATCATAAGGAAAAATCTTGAAGAAAGGAAGGCATTACAATGACATTTGTCTAAAAAATTTAAAACAAAAGATCTTAGTTTCTTGAAATATTTCCTTGTGATTGAATTTTTTAATAAAAAAACAAATTTCTTATCCCAAAGAAAGTATGCATTAGAGTTATTATAAGAAACACGTATGACAATACATAAACTAGATGATATACCAATTAAGGAAGGCTTGAAGCTATATATTGAAGCAAACTAAGTACTTATTGATAAAGGAAGATATCAAATGCGTGTAAGAAGGTTAATGTATTTGACTCACACAAGATCTGAACTTACTTATGCAATGTACATTGTTAGCTAATGTGTGCATAATCTTAGTGAACAACATACAATTGCAATTATGTGAATTTTGAGGTACTAAAAATTTGTTCTTAGAAAAATAATTATGTTTATTAAGAATACAAATTAAGAAAACATAGTTGTTTATACATACACTGTTTGGACTAGATCAATATATAATAGACAATAAACTTTTGGTTACTTCCATTTGGAGGTGGAAATCTTATCAAATTGAGTTGCAAGAAAAAAAAGTATTTCTCGCTTAAGTAAGGAGGTTGAATGAAAAGATATGACACTTGGATTGTGTGAAGCTTTATAACTAAGGCTACTTCTATAGGGTATGAATTACCTAGGACAATCAATTTGATTTTATTATGATAATAAAGTTTATGCTATGACTTGCAATCTTGTCCAATACGATCGAACGAAGCATATTAAGTTTGATGGATTCTTCATTATGGAGAGATTAGATAGAAAAATTAAGGAGTTGTCCAAGATTTGTTATTAGGATCAACTAGCTGATATTCTTACTAAAGTCATATCAAATCAAGTATTTTCCTAATATGTTGATAAGTTGAGCATATATGACATATACACACCAACTTGAGAGAGAGTATTGATATATTTTCTCCATAAATATTAGAATTGTACATTCTTAAGTTTCAAAAGTAAAGCCAATTAGATCCTAACTTCTAGTTGTAAATTAATAAGTAAATTAGTTTCTATTGTCAAAATGATTGTATGGTATATATTTATATTGCCTCTTACATAATAAAAGGTAATGTATTCCCTTATCTATTTCAAGTTTTTTATGTTATAAGTTCACTAATATGGTTAGCAACTCTTTATAAAATATTTCTTATTTTTAGTACAACAACAACAATTCCAGTGTATAAGATTCCCTGCTTTGTAAGAGTTGAAGGAGGAGCATTAATTTTACACAACCTTCTCTTTACATTTTACAAAGATGTTATTTTCGTGACTCGAACTTGTAACCTTTTGATCACAAAAAATAGCCTTACCAGTTGCTCCAAGACTTGTCTTATATTTAAATATCATTTATTAATGACTTAGAATTAATAAATTTTCATAAACCTTACTTATAATAAATAAGAAAACTTTTGAAGTCCATTACTAGGTTTTAATATATTTAGGAAATAAGTTCCTAAAGTTTATAAGACTAATATGTGAATATTCAGTATCCATAAAATACAACCTATAGAACTAAAATATTAAAAAAATATGTTTTAAATTGGAAAATTTTAAAAAATTATTTTAACCTTTTACCTAAAATATTAAGAGATTTTTGTTAGTCTCCAAAAGACATATAAAATTAAACTAAAATATGTATAATGACATTTTGATAACTAATAAATAAATTGCATATTTTAATGAAACTATCCCAAATTCACCTACATAATAAAAATAACATAATTGACTTATAATCTTAAAAATACATCAATTCTCTAAGTTTTATTATTCTACAATCATAATACCTTAAAAATAATAACTAATAATAATATTAAGTTTTTTAAATAATAATAGTACATTAAAATAGATAAATTCTACAATAGTTTAGTCTTTAAAACCATCCTTAATACCTTCTATTATAGATTGGAATAATGACAATATTTTAAATATTTAATTATTTCTTAAATTTATAAAATATAATAACTAATAATTAACAAAAAGTTAATTTAATTCAACATTAAATTTGATTCAGTTGAAACTTAATCTTTAACCTCTTTTATTATTTTGATTTAATATTTTAGGTCAATTATTTGAATATTAATTTGTTGTTAATGTTTTGAAAACAACCTTTGAGGTAAGACCGCATATAATTAGACTTCCGTAAATTCCGACCCTCAACGAGATTTATATCAGATGGTATTTTCATTAAAAAATAGATTGTAACAGTTTAAGTTCATTAAATAAATGAAATCCATTAATTAATTGTAGGTTTTACAAGTGGAATGTTAATGTTAAGTCATAAATGTTTAACTAATAAATTTGACAAATTGGTGTGCTTGGTTGGGAGTAATGGAATAAAAAGGTATAAGTATGGAATGAAAACTTACGTTTGGTATCAATTTATTATTAAATATGTCACACTTTCATTCCTCTATTTTCAGCAATACCCTATTCCTCTGGATTACCAGAAGGATGAGATTTATTGTTGACAATACTCTATTTTTATTTTCACTATATTCATTTCTATTCTTATTTCCATTACCTTACGTGAACCACACATCTCAGTTATGTTTTATTTTGAACGGAAAATTTTTTAATATTATGAATTTAACATATTAGACTTTATTATTAAATAGATATTAATTAATATATTTTTAATGTACTATATTTTAAATAAACTCTTATTAATTTAAAATTATCAAAAGTTTGGATTAAATAAATACTGTTTATAATTTAAATATTAATATTAAAATCTAATTTATAAACATGAAATGAAATTTGAAAACGAAATTTGTATATATTTTTTGTGAAGATAATTGATAAAAATGGTGTGAGCGTATTCGAACCTGCCGCACGCTTGGCGTTGTGTCCAGCAGTTCTGGGAAAGATATATGTCCATGGATGACCATTGGCGGGCTGACCTCTTTGTTTCAGCTTCCTTTTCTGTTGGTTGTTCCAAGATTTGGTAATTCAGGCATCTCATACAGTCTCTATATATATGTCAAAGTCTCAATCAACTCATTCCATTGTCGTTACTACTTTTAACTCTTTTAGAGTTGTAACCTTCCCATTTTATTTCATTCCTCAGCTCTTTCAAGTTGTTACCTTTGCTTGCTCTTGTTATTCATTTCTGCCTTTTTGCTTGTAAATGCTTTTTGGGTATTCAACAGAATTAAACATACCATTTTTGGGAGAATCCTGGCGATTTTGTTTGTTCTCGTTTAGCAAGTGTTCAGTAATTTACTCACTTCCAAGCTTAGAGCATGAATTTCCACCTGGGTATCTTTTAAATTTGATTCTTTTCAGTTAGTGTTCCGTGGCTTAACTTTTCTAGTTTGTTTCTTGTTCTCAGTTCTGACCTTTCTAGTTTGACTTTCTTAGTTTGCTTATAACCTGTTTGAGTTTTTGCAGAGACACTATCGACTTTTATGGTTCGTATACTGGGTTAGCTCCGAATCAGTAAAGCATGGCTTCATCATTGTTTAGAAACATTCAAACCTATCCTTTATTGCTATCACCGTCTGCATTGTTCAGGAGAAACAATGGTGTTCTGTTTTGCACTCTGAACAGCACCACACAAACTGCCACACAAGAAAAACAGTCGAGTGTACAAACCAAAATCTCACCACAAAGCAAGGTTAAAACAGTAGACAAACTCTTGAAGGACTATGAGGCAATCATTGGTATAGAAACTCACGTCCAACTATCCACTTTAACTAAGGCCTTTTGTGGGTGCCCTTACAATTATGGAGCTCAACCTAACACCACTATATGCCCCATCTGCATGGGTTTACCGGGTACTTTACCTGTCTTAAACTCCAAAGTTATTGAATTTGCTGTGAAATTGGGTCTGGCACTCAATTGCAAACTGTCTCTGAGCTCGAAGTTCGATAGGAAACAATACTTTTACCCTGATCTTCCAAAGGGTTATCAAATATCACAGTTTGATATACCAATTGCAACTGGTGGCTACGTTGATTTGGATCTTCCTGTGGAACTTGGTGGGGGGCATAGGAAGTTTGGCATTACAAGGGTCCACATGGAAGAAGATGCAGGGAAGCTGCTCCATTCAGGAAATGGAAGCTACTCGCAGGCAATCACTTCTCCTCACAGCTTATATTAGTACCTTGAAGTTCTTAGTCTTTGATCTTATTTGATTTCGCTACTCTAGGATATAACATCAGTATCAAGAAAATTGTGCTGTAGTTGTTTTCCATGGTTGATTATTTAAATTGCTTTCGACAACCCTGGGTTTAGTTTTATTGAGATAACTATTGGACATTGTGTTGCTTTTTATAGTTGTTTAACGGAGTTTTCAAATGTTCCATGTTCCATGTTTCCAAGGATCTATAGGTGTTTTGAAGTTGTTTAAACAGGATTCTTAAAACCTGTACCTCTTAACAGGTTGACTTGAATAGAGCAGGAGTGCCCTTGCTTGAGATTGTTTCTGAACCTGATATGAGAAGTGGAATTGAAGCTGCTGAGTATGCAGCAGAACTACAAAGGGTTGTTCGCTTTCTGGGTGTCAGTAATGGTAACATGCAAGAAGGCTCTCTACGTTGTGATGTAAATGTCTCAATACGACCACTTGGCCAAGTAGAGTTTGGCACAAAGGTAACGTGCATTTCCAGCAACTAAAGTAATTGACAGCTTGCCGCTGATCATATGTTGAAATTCAAATTTTAAATAGCACACTGGTCATTTTTGAGGTCAAAAGTAGCTTTTCTCTCACATTTAGATAGAAGGAAGAAATTGCTGTGGTTCTTTTTTTCTAGGAAGATCAATTTTCAATCTTGTGAACAAGAATGCCCTTTTTAAGCCATGAATTTTAGAAAATACTCGGTATTTGTGGATATTTTGCTGAAACTAATTAGAAAACACTGTTATCTGATGCAAAACTTTTAATTACTGATTTGCATGCCCTCACTTTGCATTGACAGGTTGAAATAAAAAATTTAAACTCATTTGCCGCAATCAATAGGGCAATTGATTTTGAGATATCAAGACAAGTGCATCTTCATAGTCAAGGTCAAGGTGATTCAATTATACAAGAAACTCGTCTTTGGGAGGAAGGCGCTCAGGTTTTACCTATGTCTTCTTGTTTATAGTTGGTACTTTCATGAATTAGCTAAATACCTTTTTCATTATCCCCAGAAAAAAATAAAAGAAGAAATAAAATAACTAAAGATGGTTTATGATTTAAAATGTTTCTTGTGCTTCTTTGCACTGCTTAGAGAACCGTCACAATGAGAAAAAAGGAAGGACTTGCTGATTATCGGTATTTCCCAGAACCAGATCTTCCAGGAGTTCTTCTCACAGAGGAGTATGTTGATAGTATACGGACTTCTTTGCCAGAACTTCCTGAAATGAAGCGAAGACGGTATGAAGACATGGGCCTGAGTATGCAGGATGTTCTTTTCCTTGCAAATGACAAAAATGTAAGTTTTGCTGTAGATCACAAGGTTTTAGGATATACAATTGCTGACCATGACACTTTATGTTTTTTCAGACTTCCTTTTCATCTATTTAAGGACCAAAAACTACATGTGTTACTGTATTTTGTATCATGTTGCTTTATCACTCAAAAGTGAATTTAGAGAAAATATGCTGCAGAATAGAGGCTCATATTTATGTATTTCCAATTCTCAATTCAAATTGTTTCTTCCTCCTGCGAGACATTCAATAACTATAAATATTTTCAATTTTCTTGTGAAACCCAGTTTTACTAGTTTCTTAGAGCTCATCATTCCATGTAGAATGTTGTAAAAGTCAAGGTTTCAGTGTATCCCAACTGAATAATTTGCACTTGTCTTGCAGGTTTCATATTCTATATTCTGGATTTTTGTGACCCTTAGTTGTCTCCATTTCATTATGCTCATTCTTTTAAGCTAAACTGAGAATGTATTATCCTAATTTTCTCTAGTTGTGTAGTTTCTTCCCAAAATATCTCTTAAAAATATATAGTGCTGGAATCATCTAATCAGCATCCTCTCACTGTACAAATGAATTAGGTAGCAGAATTTTTTGATGCAACAGTTGCAAAAGGAGCTGATATGAAGCTGGCTGCCAACTGGATTATGGGTGACATTGCTGCCTATATTAACAATGAAAAGGTCTCTATAAATGATATTAAACTTAAACCAGAAGAGCTGGCTGAGCTGATAGCTTCAATTAAAGGTGGGACAATAAGTGGCAAGATCGGGAAAGAGGTAACAATGTTGCTTCACTTTTTCGGATTCAAAGTCCCAAAGGTCCATAGATCTACTGATGCGATCTTGCAATAGATAGTTTTGCTTTAGCTTTTACTTTTGAAGAGTTGAGGCTTCCAGTGAGTTATGAATTATCTTAGATTCTCATGATTTGATAAAGTCTTGTTGATTTTAAAAAGGAAATTATAGTTGATCAAAACTCAAGCTATATCTCTTTTTTCGTTCTTTTTTTCCTTGGTGCTGGAATATGGAAGCCCTATTATTAACTAGACATTGAGATCATCATATGTTCCTCTTGTCTAATTGGATCTGTGACAACACATGGAACAAGAACCAGCATTTAGTGAAAGTTCAATATTAGGTTATTATTGAAATAAAATTAAGGTCTGGAAATTCTGCATCTTGATTCACTTTGGAAGTCAGAATGGGATATGCAGGCTTCCTTGTCAAATGTGCATCTATATTCTCATATATTGAAATTTGCAGCTTGAAATCACTGAACATGTGATCTGATTGACATTGTCTGTATATATTTCTATCCCATGTTTTGCAGATTTTGTTTGAGCTCATAGCCAAAGGTGGAACTGTCAAAGGAGTGATAAAGGAAAAAGATCTTGTTCAGGCAAGTTATTTTGGTCAAAATTTTGTCTACAGACTGATGACACATGCACTTGAATGTTGACTGTCTAATTTGACGTTTAGTTCTATTCATGATGTGTAATATTTCTGTTGATTATATAAACTGGATGCAAACATTACATCTTTCTTCACAATTTTAGAGCAATGCAAGTCGTATGTGAATGTAGCCAAACTATGTATGTTGGCTGGATGCATGAATAATGGTTTTACTGATACAGAGCAAGCTTTTCATGCCAAGTTCATTTGCATTGTCATATCGTAATTTGAGCACACTTAAAAGTATTGAGATGTAGTGTAAATTTTCTTTTCAATGATACATACAGAGTTATAAGAAGATAACTGAGATAGTGAAGGATGTTAACGACAGCTCTCTTTTCATGGTTTTCTATTTGCAGATAACGGATCCTGCTGAGATTGAGAAAATGGTTGATAAAGTTGTTTCAGAGAATCCAAAGCAGTTAGAACAATATCGTGCAGGCAAAACAAAATTACAAGGTTTTTTTGCTGGCCAGGTATTAAATTCATCTATACTCGAGGTTTACCATGAAATCCATTTCCAGGGCTTGTGGAGGAGAGTGAGGTTATTCTTAACATGATATTCATTTTCAGGTAATGAAAGCATCAAAAGGCAAGGCAAATCCAGTACTTCTGAACAAAATCCTTCAGGAGAAACTGAATGCTAAGAACTGAAGACTTGAATTCACCCTTAAGGATATATTGCCTGCACACCAAAGACACAGGAGGTGTGCAAGTAACAAAATGAAACTATGTTCTGACAGAGATGGCTAGTTTCGTGCCAGTAAATCCTCAAAAATGGGTATGCAGTGGAAGGAAAAGACAAGGAACCAATGGCTTCATGGATTACATTGACTTATTTTTCTAGCCAATCTTCAAAGGAAAAAGTTATTCTGCAATCTCAATGACAGCCTATAATTCATTCAGAAATGCATTCGTGCTTTCAGTTAAGTTTCTCCAAAGGCATTTAACAATTTGAGGTAGAAATTACACTATGAGTTAGTATGAACAATTTAATGAAAATCAATTATGTAGGTTTCAACATCCTTTTTGCAACAAGCTGTTTTTCATTCAGGGATGATCAGCAGGACTCTTCTAAGTAGTAAACGTGAACTGACTTTGATCATTGGGATTGCTATGAAGTACATGGTTCCTTGTATTTAACACGAACAACTTTATGTTAAAAAGTTCAAAACTTTAAAGTTGGTTAGCATATACATATGCCTTTTCTGATTAAGTAAAAAATCCTCTCAGAATGTTCAACGGATGAACCCAAAAACCTGAAGATGAATTGGGATTTGCCCCCATCATAGATTTCTTTAAAATACTATCAGACCTTTGCCTTGATGGCTAGGTTTTGATATGATCCAACGAAACTATGGTATCACCGCAAAAGAATAGCAGAAAGAGCTTCGCTCTGCCCTTCTGAGGATCATAACATTAAAGTTAGCTACTGTTGACAGGCCTCGGATCGCATAGAGAAGGGAAAAGACGAGACTTCTGATTTCCGAAAGAATAATCACGCAAAATATAGTGTTATTTTACAAAAACCAATTGGCTCACCTAAATACAGTGCCAAGTGGAGCAGCTGTTATCAAAAACAAAATTGCTGCACCACTGCGTATACCATGTCAATACATAAAACATGGGACACAAACCGTTTTAGCACAATTATGAATGATGTCTGTCACCTTAGTGAACTGTTACATTGTCGAGACAAAGATTGTTTGCTCCAAAGTTGCGGTGTTTGCCATCGGCCACATTGGACAATAGATAACCTCTACGAGGGAGCTGGTTGATGAGAAGGGTTTCCAGTTGGCAAGCTATGCTCTTTCCTGGAACCATGAAATAAATAAAGGTTGCCTTGAGCATGCCTTCTTTTGAGCGGTGGGCGCGCACTCTCCCATCGAGATCATCTGTCTGTTAAAAAAAGATCAAAAGAAACGAACCAAGAGTTAAAAGTTCAAGTGTCTGATCAAATACTTGAGTCTATTTGCACGCTGTAAACATGCTCTTGAATCAAGGTTTAAATCTTGGTAGAGCTCCTTTGTTCTTTCGGATGAACTAGGAAAAAACATTTGTATACTACGAGGTTCAATATAAATAACAAAGCACCAGTTATGCTGCTTTCAAGTCACTGAGAATAGACAGTCATAAGCATCATGTGAGGAAAGAGTTCATTGCTACTGCAATGAATTGGTTGTCCAATATTCTAAGAATAAAAGAAATAGATTTGCATTATAAGAAATTACCACTCCAACATAGAGCTTCTTGTCAGGTCTCAACATCACATAGACACATGAACCACCTACTGTTGATGGAGGAGGCTGTTCCCTAGCACCAATAGCAACACACTGTACAAGCACTTCTGATGCATTTTGCTGCTTGTACAGGTCAACCATCTTCTTCTGGCAAATTGAAGTAATAGCATTCTCAACATCCTTCTGTCTGAATTCCATTGCCTTCACACAATTGTTATTAGGCTGAAGAGATCCATCCATAACTTCACCAGATGGAAAAGGAACTTCGCTGGAACCATCAAAAATTCTTCCAGAGCAGAATTCTCCCACATTTTTTTCTGGCCTGTGTGGTTGAACCTCTTTAGTATAGGCTATATGATAAAGCTCCTCAGCTCTTTGGATAATATTCTCAGAGATCCCTTCCCTCTTAGCTGTTTCAAAAGCAAGGCTTTCTGTGCAGATCCCGTTGTATAATTTCCATGTTGGTTTAGTTTGTCCATCTATATATTCTGCTCCCATTGCTTTACACACGGTATTCTTGGTATGAAGTGGCAAGTCAAATATTCCATGCAAGTGAGTAGACACAATGCCCAGACAACCAATTTTATCAAGGATTTCAATCATGCTTCCAGCAATACAAGTCCCCTTTGCTGTTTCTGTCCCTCGACATATTTCATCTACAAGCACTAGACTCCTTGATGAGGCTCTAGTTATTATAGATCGGATTTCTGACATTTCAACCTGAGACATTACAAGAAGTACATGAACAAAGTTCTTAATATTGCAACATGTTCGAAGTTCTTAAGCAGATTAAGGATCTGGATGCCTTATGGGATCAGATAATCAGACAATCAAATCAAAGACACAGAAAAGATTACCATCCTTACTTCAGCACTAATAATGACACGTACAATTCATTCGAGACTCATGTTCATTGCTACTGCAAATCAATTGACACATCTCAGATGGAGGTTGAAAATTGGAATAAGATGAGAAATAAAAACTGAGACATGAGAATTTTAGAAAGGGGACAAAACTTCACTTTATTCCTTTGATTCAAGGGAATTTATACAAGAGTATTCCCTAATTTAATGCTACTAACTATCAGATTTAAAATATGATAAACTTATCTCAGACTTATCTAAAATATACAGAGAAATAATTAGCCAACAATCTCCTAAGCTAACAGACTTATCTAAAAATAAAGATAAATAATTATCCAACACTCCCCCTCAAGTTGAGGAATAGATATTTATCATTCCCTACTTATTTAAAATTATCTCGAATCTAGGCTTAGGCATGATCTTTGTGAAAATATCTGCTTCTTGTGCTTGAGTAGGAACATAGCATAATTCAATGCCTCCTATTTCACTTTTGATGAAGCTTCAGTCAATTCTAACATGTTTCATTTGATCATGTTGAATTGGATTCTTCACTATGCTAATGGCTGATTTGTTATCGCTGAAGATTTTGGTGGGAGAGGAAGTGCTAATCTGTAGATCCTGCATTAATCTCTCTAACCAAATAACTTCACAAATTCCTTGTGCAATTGTCCTAAACTCTGCTTCCACACTGCTTCTTGCTTCTCCACGTGACGAGGTTCCCCCACAGCTTGGCACAATATTTAGAAGTTGATCTACTATCTTCAATACAAACAGCCCAATCTACATCCGTAAAACCTTCTATGCTCCTTTTCTCATTTTCCGAAACATTGATCATCTGCCTGTACTGTGTTTGAGATACCTCAAAATATGGTTGACGACCTTTAAATGCCTTTGAGTTGGAGAGTGCATAAACTGGCTAACAATACTCATAGAGTAAGCAATATCTGGTCTGGTTAATGATAAATAGATAAGTTTTCCGACCAACCTTTGGTATCTTCCTTTGTCAATAGGATGATCTTCTTCATCTCTCTTGAATTTCCAGTTTCTTTCCAGTGGAGTTCCCATGGGTTTGCAACTCATTTTTCCTGTTTCTTCCAATAAATCAAGAATGTATTTTTGTTGAGATATAAAAATACCTTCTTTACTTCTAGCAATCTCCATTCCAAGAAAATGTCTCAAGGCTCCAAGATCTTTTACTTTAAATTCCAGCCTCAAGTTGTTTTTAAGATCGTTGATCTCACTAGTATCATCACCTGTGATTATAATATCATCCACATAAACAATTAAGATGAACTTCTTCCCATTTTTTCCAAACTTCACAATCAAGTTGTTATTAGCTTGTCCCTGTTTGTATCCAAATCTGTAAAGAGTGTTACTGAACCTCTTAAACCATGCTTGCGGAGACTATTTGAGGCCGTATAAAGATTTTTTCAGTTTGCAGACTTCCCCCTTTCTTCTTTAGATTCAAAACCTGATGGGATCCTCGTATATATTTCCTCATCTAATGTACCATTTAAGAAGGCATTTTTAATGTCAAGCTGATGAAGTTTCCAATCTAAATTTGCAGCCAATGAGAGAACTCTAATTGTGTTCAACTTTGCAATTGGAGCAAATGTCTCCTCATAATCTATTCCATAGGTTTGTGTAAAAACTTGAGCTACTAATCTAGCCTAATGCCTTTCAATCTCTCCATCTTCCCTATACTTTACAGTGAACGCCCACTTGCTACCAACCATCTTTTTTCCCTCGGTAGATCTACAATATCCCATGTCTTATTTTCAAGTAAGGCCTTCATTTCCTCAAGTAAAACTTCCTTCCACTTAGGCTCTTGGAATGCATCATGCACATTTCTTGGAATTCTTACACTGTCAAGCTTAGTAGTGAAAGCTTTAAACTTTGAAGACAACTTTGAGTAAGTCAAATAATTTGAAATAGTATAGTTGGTGCATGATCTTACCACCTTTCGTAATGCAACTGACATATCCAAGTCGCTACAGTTTCTTTAACAGTCGGTTCTTGGTCCAATGATTGACCTTGTTGAGGAGCTTTAAGCCTTCGAGAATACACCAAGATTGGCTGGTCGAGAACTAGTTCTCCCACTGAATCGGATTGGACAATTTTGGGTTCAATGGTGGGTGTTTGTGAGTTTTGTGGAAAAATCTGGACAGAATTTTGTGAGATAGAGAGTGATATGCTTAGGTCCCAATAAGTCTCTTCATGGAATGTCTCCCTCTGAAGAGAGGTATTGGAGAAGAATGATTGACTTTCAAAAAAGATGACATCATATGAAATAAAGAATTTGTTCATAAAAGGTGAGAAACACTTATAACCTTTTTGAGTGGGAGAGTACCCAACAAACACACACTTAATAGCTCATGGGTAAAGTTTGCTTCTATTGGGTTGACTGCTGTGAAACAAAATAGTACACCCAAAGACTTTAGGAGGACGAGAATTAAGAATCTTTATGTGAGGAAATTGATCTAGAAGAACAATTAAAGAGTTTTAGAATGGAGACGATTTATCAAGTATGATGCAGTTAGTATAGCTTCTCCCCAATAGGAATTTGGAATAGAATTGGTAAACATCATAGATCGGGCTACCTCTAACAAATGACGATTCTTTCTTTTCACTATACCATTTTGTTGTGGGATATAAGCACAAGAACTTTGGTGGCTGATCCCATTTTCACTGAGATATTGAATAAAATCATGTGAGAAATATTCTTTCCCATTGTAGGTACATACTACCTGAATAAAGGTTTGGAATACATTTTGAATGAGCTTCTAAAACTGTTTAAAGACATGATAGGCTTCAGATTTGTTTTTCATTAGGTATACCCAATATACCCTTGTATGATCATCAATGAAACTGATAAATCAACCAGTACCCATTAAACTTTTTAGCTCTAGCAGGACCCCAAATATCACTATGAATTAATTGGAATGATTTTTAGGGTATGATTGTATGGGATGATTGTTTTTGCTTTGCAAGGACACATTGCTCACAATATAAAGAAATATGATCTTTATTGATGAAAAGTTGTGGATATAAGATTTTCAAACATCAGAATTTGACATAACTAAAAGGGAAAACTTATTTGGTGTTTTAAGTTTAGTAGGAGTACTCTTTCCTGAGACGTAGTTAAGTCCATCTTTCTCCTCAACACTGACAATCATCTTCCCCAAACATTGGTCCTAAAATTCACAATGAGAAGGAAAAAACGTCACAAAACAATCCATGTCCTTGGTTAATTGACTGACAAATAACATATTACAAGTTAACTTAGGCGCATAGTGAACAATATTTAATGTCTGATTTGACAAACAAACCCTCCCTTGACCAATAGTTGGTGACACCTTTCCATTTGCGACCCAAACATTAACTTTCTGTTCATGCGACTCATATTTCTCAAAAACATTCAAAGACCCAGTCATGAAGTCTGATGCACCCGTGTCCACAATCTAAAAATCATGACCTAGAGACTTTGATAATAATGATTGACACAAGTTACTTTTATGCACTAATGCTGCGGTAGGAGTGTTGGTCATGTGAATTTGATTCGGATCTTTGTTTGATTCAAGAGTTGGTGAAGCAGTTCAATCTATTGGGAAGACAAATTTAGCCTAGTGGATTTGCTAATATCAGATTCTGCTACATGTGTTGCTCCATGTTTTTGCTGACCCTTTGGCTTTTAGGCTTCCAATCAGGTGGTTTCCCATGTATGTGCAAGCAAGTCTCACAAGTGTGGTAAGGCTTATCACAGTGGTCACACCACTGCTTGTTCTTGGTTTGTTGCTCTCGGGGTTGTTGAGTAGACCCCTTTCGAGAGTTTGCCACTAAGCTGAACCTTGAGATATTTGTTCCGAAGTGGGAGAGATAAGCATGACCTTTCTTCTACTCTCTTCCCTACAAACCTCAGTAAACGTTTCTCAGATTGAGGGTAATGGCTTTAAACCAAGTAGCCGTCCTCGTACTTCATCAAGTTCAACATTAACCTCAGCAAACGTTTCTCAAATTGAGGGTAATGGCTTTAAACCAAGTAGCCGTCCTCGTACTTCATCAAGTTCAACATTAAGTCCTTGCAAGAAACCAAAAACCCTCTCCTTTTCCAACCATGTTCCATATTTCTCAACATCAGCATGACACTCCCAATTTATTGCATAAAACAGATCCATCTCTTGCCATAATTCAGTAAGTTATAATACTCGGTAACAGACATGTTACCTTGGTGAGTATTTTTGATTTTGGATCTGATTTCAAAGCATTGAGATGTGTTCTCCAAATCAAAATATATTTACTTGCACAGCCTCCCAAATTTCTCTTGCAGTTTTGTAGAATAGATAGGTTCTTCCTATTTTTGGCTCCATTGAATTGATAAGCTAAGCCATAATAATAGAATTCTCAGCCGGTTAGATATCCAGCCTTGCCTACTTTGATTACTAGCATGACTGACTGAGACCATTCTCGGAAATTCATTCATTCAATTTATGTTGCATGATTTGCAGCGAAAGATTATTTATATAACGAGATGAGGATTGGGCTGAAAGGGTTACGGAACTAGGTGTTTGGGAGGAGGTTTGTGTGGTAGAAGACTCGTATCGTGGCTGGAAACAGATTTTAGGCTACCAGAACCGACAGCTTTGATACCATAAAACAAGAGGATTTTAGAAAGGGGACAAAACTTCACTTTATTCCTTTGATTCAAGGGAATTTATACAAGAGTATTTCCTAATTTAATGCTACTAACTATCAGATTTATAATAGGATAAACTTATCTTTTAGAAAAACTTATCTTCTAAAAGATAATTTTAGAATAATCTCCTAAGCTAACAAACTTATCTAAAAATAAAGATAAATTATCCAACAAAAACTAGATGATATTCGTAGAGCACCAAAACGGAAAAATATACCTGATATGAACTTTTGCCATCAGCAGGACTGTCATAAGATTTCATGTGAAGCATTATAGAATCAAAGTGAGGAATCAAAGCTGACTCAGCTGGCACCATAAACCCACATATTCCAAGCAGTGCAGCTGCACATATTGATCTAAGCAAAC
The DNA here is from genome assembly GCA_024752395.1 of Erythroxylum havanense. Taxonomy (NCBI): domain Eukaryota; kingdom Viridiplantae; phylum Streptophyta; class Magnoliopsida; order Malpighiales; family Erythroxylaceae; genus Erythroxylum; species Erythroxylum havanense. Next base: position 47,178,050 of record JANTNU010000235.1, read on the forward strand.
TAGATTTACCACCCCCATTTGGTCCTGTTAAAATAAATAGCGATTGCATATCAACTGTATTTGGGACAGCGTTGCCTTCTGCAGTGTCTAACCAATACGGAGAGAGACCAATTAATTTCATTCCCTTAGCTCCATCAACTGATTCTGCATTCTGCACCTCAAATAAATAAGAGAGACAGCCAATTCCATAATGATCCAATAATGCTTAATTTGAACAGCACAAAAGGAACACCATGAGCCTCCAGTAATAGGTGATTCTAGATGATAATAATCCATTTACCATTTTCATTATTGGAACATCTGAATAAAGGTTACAAGTATTGAATTCTCAAAAACAATATAATTATCAGAGAAGATCATATAGTATTTAGAATATTCTGATATGTGCAGTAAAGTTATTTTATGCACCTCAAGATTGTGTGTTTAATTATAGATGGGAAGAAGGCGAATTAGTTCTACCTAATCTGATGTAAAGTGCAATTGTCAATTCAACAAGTACTGTCCCTACAGAAAACACTAACTAGCAACAGAGCATTCATCGGGTCCAATAGCAATGGACAAACATCTGATTCAACAATCTACAACATCTTTTATTGAAGATTCAATCATGTGATACAACAAGGCAACAAGCATACATGAACCATAAACGTAGAGCATATGGCCAAAAGAGAAAACACAATAGGAGTACTCAAAGACTCAAAATTGAGTCTTCAAGGGAAAAGGATGAAACAAGTATGTTTGCTGGTAATTCAGTAATTCATATCTACCTTGGATATATCAAACCCAGCAAGAGTTGGAAAAACCCATTTTCTTCGCCTCCCTTCACTGCAATGAACCAATGATGCCAAAATAAGAATATTAAATGAAATCAAAGCACTGAATTTCACAATCAATTGCATATGTCCTATAAAATAGTCCAGAAGCATCAGTACTTCTATAAAATAATTTAGAATATGCAAATCCAAAAGCTTCATTGACATAAAATGAATTATTGGCATTATTCATTTCTCAGGGCATAAAACATGTTCAGGAGAATACAGACCCCCGTGTCTCTGCTTGGAATATTAAACACTAACCTACAAGAGAACAAATCTTTTAGTTTGCCATATTGGAGGCATTGCAGAAAAAGTGATTCAAGAAATCATAAAAGAAATAAATTATTAAGTTCCAGAAACAAGCATATCCAACCTGACATGAGCACACAAAGCCTTTGCAATAACAAGCAACATTGAAGCAAAGACAAGGATGTTAATTTTCGTTTGTAAATCTGAGGAAAGTCCCCTCAACAATTCCAAAACCCTGATTTTTGCCCTCTCACCAGCATCATGGTACCTAAAGCAGGGTAAACGATTTATAAAACAGAGCAGAGCAAAAACAAGAGGCAAGCCCAAGGAAAAAGGTATTGCTCAAAAAGTGTACCTCATTAAGGCATCCTCCACCTTGCTGGTAGTAAACCATTCCTCACCAACTTTTTTACCTTTGGAGTCCAAAGCAGGTTTAAGCTGTTTAATTTGTTCTTCCCCAGGAGTACAAGCCCATACTGTGGGTGAAAATCTCCTTCCCTTAAACCAAACAGCTTCATGCTCCCGAGCATATGAGATTTCTCCCTTTGGTCCACCAAGTGGCGCTGTGGTAGCTTTTATTCTTGTAATTATGGGAAGAAAATCTTCAGCTACCTATAAGATTGATTTTCATTGAATAAGAAAAAATTTCCTGAGGCAGAGCATCAAGGGAATCAAGAGTTTAGCGCAGAATTACTTGGAAGTGACAGATAACAACAAATGAACATCCTTACAACTATCAAAGATGTGCCCATTAAATCAAAAGCAAAAGTGTCCTAGTACTGTCCAAATTAAAATGGAATGCTAGAAGTATTTTATATGCCCTCCATGGAGCCCCAACTTATCATAAATTAACATTTCACTCCAAAAACATAAGAAGATCATTGCCATAGCACCAATGATTATGTTATAGAAGCATCAAAAGAAACACAAATCATTGAGGCCTTACTGCTAATGCCAATTCTTCTGCCGCTTTTTCCACTTCTTTCATTTCTTCTTTGAGATGGAAACTCTTCACCCGACCTTTCCATGGAGACTCCATATCCTCAAAAAAGTCATTTGGAATGCTAGAATAGGAACTTGGCTTTTGATCACTTTCATTATCTAGAGTGATCAACTCAGAAATTTTGCCTGATACCCACCTACATTCATTAACCTGGGGAAAAGGACGGAAAGAAGCAACGAATTAAAACTAGAAATCAATTACATTGGATCATAGACCATATCAATTTGGGAACAGACAACAGCTCTCTTAGCTGTCATCTTTTTTATTGCTACAACTTGGAAACGGAAGCAACATTCATTGGCATTAACACAGTTCTAGGCAATTTGAGATAAAGCCAAAAAAAAAAAAAAACCAAAAGCACTAAGAGTAACTTGTATGGATACTTGATGGTATTCACCAATTTATGTGAAAAGAAGTTTGAATCCAGCATATAGTCATAATAAGATAGACACCTAAAACCTTATAATTCAGATAACTAGACATCAATAGAAGCACTCAGAGACTTCAAAAGACAAGTCTATATGAAGAGTATCAATAACGTTATAATGTTGCATGATCACAACAGCACTTTGACTGGTATCAAGGAAGTAAAAGATTTGAACATTTATAGCTATCTACTAAGTCACAAAGATCTGTTCGTTACAAAAAATAGTTTAAAAATTAAAATTCAAAAGAATAACATTTCAAAAAAAAAACACAAAAAAGGTTCTATCAATACAATATCTGATTTGTATAGTGAGATTAAAGTTTATAAAATAGGAAGGTGGTGCTTTTACGGGTCTAAAAGACTAGTCAAATGCTTTGAATAAAAAGTTTACAACTGTCATCTAACCATTCAATTCTAAAGCTTAAAGAGTTGGATTACCCACAAATAGTTAAATATTATTGTATCGTGCATCCTCAAACAAAGTACAAACAAAATCACAATGACTTACAGATCTACAACAAATGCAGCTTGAACTCAAGACCTCCTATTCATAAGGGTTCTAATACTATGTGAAATAACCATTCAAACTCAAAAGCTTAAGATGTTGGGAACATCCTAAAAGTGATTCAAATAATATCAGAATAATAAGCAAAACTCAGCAAGGTTTATTTACAGCCTTTAAATGGAGAAATTTTAAAATTTAGACATAAAACATATCAACATGCACAAATGAGGGATTAAATGGCAAAGAGAAAATTTTGCAAGCTTCATTAGCCAGTGCATCATGCTCATCACTTGGAATGTTAAGTAGCAAAACATAAATAAAATGGTGAATGAACACTTTAGGATTCATATTCACGGTTCCACTTACCAAAGTCTCAAAATCTATTTTCAAGCCTGTTGCAACCCATGTGGGATTCATCAAAGATTTCAGGATTTCATGGAGCTCAGAGTTACTATCCATGTGTAATATCTCATCAACAACGTCTTTTATTCTGCAAAACTCAATATGATTGGCCTCTCTCAGTTCAAGTAGCTTCACAAGCTGTAGGAAAAACAGAGATAACTTAGAAATCAAACACATAAATTTTGAAGAACAAAAATTGATTGGTAAAAATGGAGGAAAATTAACTGGCCTTCTAGTTGGCTTGTCTTTTGTTATCCTACCAGAATGGTTTGAAGAATTCAGACAAGTTGGAAATAAAAGTCACAGACTTAGAGATTTTAGTATTATTATTATTATTATTCTGCATCCTATATAGCCATGTATTGTGTATTTATATAGAAATATTACTGTTACAGTGAAACAGTTTAGGTACTTAAATATTCCAAATAATCTACCCTACTGCTATAAATAGATAGACTACTAATTAAAAACAAACAACCTAGTGTCCTCCTGATCTTTGTATCCATGAATGCAAGCCTTACAGCTGAACCACATACCTCTTTCCCTCTACTCTTTCTCATTTATTCTAATTTCATAGTGGATTTTGAAACTATTTGAATATGCTAATCAGATTGTGTAAAAATGGGAAGAATCAATCTTGCAAAGACATCATCTTGAATCTTAAATAAGTGAAGTTTCTGCAAATAGTAGGATGGAAAAAAAATAAAGAACTATGGGAAGATTCTTAAACACAAAAAAGGTTGAGAGAGGATGCAAGGCCATATCCTTCTTGCAGATCTGACCACATTAATTTACACAAAAAGGGTAAGAATTGTATTAGTTTCCAATTCTAGTTGCACAAAACTGTTGCAAAAGCATCCTATCAATATTTGCAAGTCACTTTGTATTTCTTTGTTACTAAAATATAGCTCGAAGTCTCTTCTAGGGGGATGAAATTAGTAAGTTTATACAAAAATATGATTTTTCCTAGCTTCAGAAGAGTAAAAAAGCACGTCAATATCTACTTTAGCCTTTCCAATTACAGGTAGCTTTTACTAACATTTTTATCAAGCAAAAATTCATTATTGAGCAATGTAGTTTTTGGATAAGCCTCCCAGTGTTGATTTGGGGGTCATATTTTCAATAGAGCATTTTATCAATGAAGCTTTTGATAGAGAGGGCTTCAGGAGGAGATAATGATGGTGTAAGGGCTATTCGTTGGAGGGGCATATTTGTAACTTGAAAATTTCCTAGTTCATGTTGTAAAAGGAAAAATCTTAATGCAAAAGTAATGGAAAGAGAGTTGCTGTCAGTAAGGGTAGCCACACTTGCCAAACCAAGTTGAATCTAGTGTTCTACTTCTCTCTAACAACAAAGGCCAAAGTAGTCAGAGCTGTCATCTATCAGGTGCAAGTTGCCATTCATTACAGCAGTTTTAGAGTTTCAAGAAAGAATAAAATAAAAATCAGGCAGAAGAAATTATGCTTCTACATCTATGAATATTATAGCTGTGTCCTTTCCACAAAACTATGGCCATTTGCAAGCTATTCACTACCAATACTTGAAAAAATCATGGCAGAGATGATACTTACGAAAAGAACTGTCTGAATTAACAGTAAAACTAAGTAACTAGAAAAGATAAGTAATGATTGCTGAAGCTAGCTGCATCCACAAGTATTATAGCAAAAACATTTCCAAGTACTAATACAACTAGAACTATTATTAAATAACATGTGAGAAGCGTAGATGTAATATATTTGAATGTTGCTTGCATTCACAAGGTATTTTGTAGACTACCTTAGCAGAAGAAATGCATGTGAAATCTGGAATTGAACACGTCACTTTGCTCATGAGTTTGCATGTTTCTGTTAAAGAATTATAGTTCAGCACAATTTTTGAACCACAATTTCATGAATATAAAGCTATGCAATAATGCCCCTAGATATCCAGGTCAAAAGTACTCAATTCTAGGGCTAAAAAAAGCGAATTCATGGAAGAAAATGGTAAATACACTTGATACGTTGCCAGTTTCAGATTGTTACCAAGTATTTTTCAGGAGACAGATTCAGAGAACTTTGCTCTATTCATTTTCACTTAAGGAATTGATAAATTTCCACTGACGAATTAGCTGAAAATGGGTAAGTTTTATCTTGAAAACTCATTTGCTGTGTTTTACACTTTTATGCCAAACAAGAGAGCTAATGTTCTTCTTCCTTTTTCCAATCCTAAAAGTCCTTCAGAATTTCAGATCAAAGCAACAGAATATGCTTCATGACTAAAGTATATTTAAAAGCTATTTCAATGGCAGGTTTTTAACTTCAGATAACTATCTCCATTGAATGACCATTTTTAAGACATCACACCAAGTCAGCTTTCAAGCAATCGGTTTGGAGACATTTCATATGCACATGACTGACTAGTTGTAAATCTGATAATAATTGAACAATGATATGACTTGAATGTAAGTTTACCTTGAATAGTGGAGGCAATTTCATAAGCAGGAGGATTCAGAAGAAGGTCTCTAACGTACCTGAAAAACCATAAAATCAAACACTGCTGTTATATCTGAGAAGTAACAAAATCAAAATTTCATGTTTATTATATATAAGAAATGATAAGTTGTAGTAGGCATGTATTCAGCTTCACCATGTAACATTGAAACAAAACACACACAGATAAAAGGAAGGAAGATGTAGCTTTAGAAATATGCTATTCTATATCTACAACGTAAGGGAACAATCCATTAACATGGTATGTGTAGATGAAATAAGCAGTGTAATGTAGTCAATAAGAAATAGAGCATGGTGATTAGAACCAAGCATTAACTCATTTAGTTGTCAAAAAGAATTTGATGTCATGGAAATAGAATTCATCATTTGAAAATCTATTCCTTTTAACATTGTTTTCTACCAGTAAAAGAGTCAGCTCACAAAATGCTTATTAGATTATGTTCCCTATTCTCCTAGATTCTTAATTTCATTTTTCTTCCTTCCATCCAAACACAATAGGAACGCAACTAATATAGAACATTCATAACAAAATTCACACTAATTTCCCCAAAAAAAACTCATTCTAGGTCCAAGAACCCAGCGTACATAGCAGTCTCTAAAAGCATTGAACACAAATAACTTGACATCTCTATACCTTAATTTTCCAAAACTGGTTAGGTCCAGTACAATGTTTTGCATTACTGTGTTTAGAACCTTGTTCTATGTCCTTAAAAAATTATTTTTATGGTATACATATTCACAGGCAGCATACCAAGAAATTCATAGTTATTCCACAAGAACATAAAAGATTATCATATTAAATTAGAATCATAAGTCAGTTCATTTGGTTCTAGCAAGAGGAGAACAGAAACTAAAACTTACAATATAGGTAAACCTGTGCAGCTTGCTGGAAGTAGTACCTTCAATAAACAAGGTATCCCTTCTGTTGGTATGCAACCTGGCAGTATAGATGCAAATGTCAATGTCACCTCCATCTCAGACATTGAATACAAAACCGGAAATCAGATTTAATAAGTTGACTAACCAATTTGTGTTGCTGTTCCAAGATACAGAGGTTGAGGCCTGCTTGCTGAAGACACAGTGACATTTCTAAATGTTACCTCATTATCAAGACCATATATCTCCCTAACCTATAGGGAAAAATGAAAAAAACAATGCTTGAGAAGTCTATAATTGTAAAGCACCACAGAGGTCTTAACAATGGCAAGAAAGTAACAAAACAATCTGCTTGCAACATCAAAATGCCAAAACAATGGACCAAGTATTCTTGACTATTTATAGGATATGCAATGTTGAGGTATAAACACAAATTAAGTTGGGTCAATTTGGAAGTCTACTTTACATGGTTTAATTTTTGAATCGCATACTTTAAAAGTATAAATATCGATATTAGTTAAAGGTTAGAAGACAAGCAGTTATAATAGTAAGCACAACTGTTTCTTTCTTCTTCTTTTTTTTGACATAGTGAGACTGCTAAGGCCACTGCACTACCAAATGCCCCAGTATTCTCTGTCATGAAAACATGAACTGTCATCCTCAGTGGATGTGGGAAAGGGAGAGGCTCTACCACTGAGCTGTCATGAGATCTTCATAACCATATTTCTGATTGTGAAACTCCTGTAAAAGTGGTGACCATAATTTGGACTGTGTACCGTAAGCTATGTTCAAAGGAGTGTTGAGAAATAAGATTGTTGAAATGGATGCTTGGAAGCGCAAAAGATTATTTCAGGAATGAATTACATCTGTAGCCAGCTGGTAGTAGCTCCGGGGAGTAAGAATGGGCAAATAATGAGGAGAAAGGGAAAGAAAGATAAAAAGCATTATGGAAAGGATCATTACCAAATTTGTTGATAATGTGGCTCAAAACAAGGCAAAATGGAGTGAGAAAAGGAAACTAGTTTGCAACTAAACTTAGTTGAGCTTTGAACCTTTAACAAAAGCTCAGTGACAGGATCACCTTCAAACCACTCAAAGTGTCTGACAAGACATTCTCCCCACAATAGGCCACCTTCACCAAATTCTCCCCATTGACAAGTACCTGCAGAAAAGCATCAATTAAATATATATATATATATATATAGAAAACACAGTAGTTGGTTAAGAAAAGAACACACAATCAGCTGAAAAAAGATACATTTGTTTTATTAAGGGAAAGGCAAATGTTTGCAATCAACAATTTAGAATGCCCAATCATCAAATGCTGCTGTATCCAGTATTCTTTCTCTTAACAGAATCATTGATCAGCATACTATAAATTGAAAACTGAGGGTAGAAATTTTGGTTTGCTTATCTTCTTGTTTATGACCTTTATAATTCATAATTAATGAAGAAACAATTGAAAGAGATTGCTATTCAACATGTTCGCATAAATTTACTGGATAAAAAGTTGCAATATTATCACTTTCATGAATTCACCATCAGTTAGGTAAGCTATAACTAGTAACAAACTAACAACTCATGTACTATTCAATAACTTCAAAAAATATATCGAGCAATAAGTTGGTTGTCAAGTTTAGTATAAGCCAAACATGTCCAATCCAAGTCAACTTGACATTTAAATTACATCACACACAATTTTTGCCAATACTACCTAATCTAAACATTATAAGGCAAGATCATTTGAGACTCAGTGCTGGGTTATATATTGTCGAGAAATCATTCAACCCAAAACTTACAATTGATTGAGGCCCCAATAATAGATCACACTATTCTAATACGTCCCTTTGTACAAAAGATGGAAATATACAACAACAAATATACTAGAATAAAGGCCAGCACAACTTAAACATGAGACCTCATGATCAAACAAAAATGTATACCATATCAAGAAACCATTCATGCAAAGCCAGGAACCCTAAAGCTATTGAGAAGCACATGTATGGATCATATATTGTTTCATTATAGATAATTATAAAAGAAACAAGTTGGGTAGTCAAATTAATAATAGACCCAATATTTCTAAAGTTTCAATAAAGATCCAAACACTTATCACAAAATACAATGCGAGCAAACAAACAAGGCTTGAAACTACTCCCTTATCCATTCTATAAGTGCAATGTGGTAAGTTGTTATTGACTGTAAATGACATGATGACACCCCTAAAAGTATCAAATTCAGACTCAAGATTTATTTGAAAGGTGATTACCCTCCAACTTTAAATTTGATCAGTCAAGTCTTGAACTTTTGAAACTACAGATTACTCAAACTTCAAATCTTTTTAGAATAACAATTACACTGAGTGCATTTTAAATTAACATTCATGTCATCTGAAACACAATAGATGGGAAGATACACAGATCTTAACAAAACATTAAGCTACTATTGCAATCGTGGGCAAATAAACGTCACTTGAAGGTACTCCCTTGTCAGAATCAACAATGAAAGAAAATATCCGTATCATTTTATGACAATGGAATTTGAAAAAAGATCCCCCCAAATAACTACATGCATTCTATATTAATTGTTATGTCATCTGAAACACAATTGCCATAGATGGGTTGATACACATAACTTAGCTTAAAAACATTAAGCTATTATTACAATCGTGACCAAACTTACTCCCTTTATCCATTTTATAAGTGCAATGTAGCAAGTTGTCAATAACTATAAACAACATGGTGAAACCCTAAAAGTAACAAATCCATCCTCTATTTGAAAGTTCATTAGATCCTTCAACTTTAAATATGATCAATTACATCTTGAAAATTTGAAATTAGTACAAATTACCCCAACTTCTAAAACTTTTTAAAACAATAATTATGCTAAGTGCGTTTTATAATTAACAGTCATGTCATCTAAAATCCTATTGTTATAGATGGGAAGATACATATAACTTAGCTTAACAGAATAAGTTCTTGCTTTCATTGTTATTGTAATCAAAATAATGATTAAAACAATTAAACTGTCAGCTCAAGGAAAAAGTGGAAAGTAAACAAGTCGAGAATCAAGTAAATGGAGGACGAAACCACAATCACATTCAGTGCTTCAAAATCAATGTTTACCACTTGAAGTAAGGACTATGAATTGCTGAATCCAAAGTAAAGCTTGGATTTGTAGATAATCGTAAGATATAATAAGCCAAACTAAACACACCACCTATAGTCAAACTCATAAGAGAAGGTTAAAAAAACATAAAACATTACGCTGTGAATGTTACTGAACCAAATAATACCTCTAAGCAGTACTGCCCAGATTGTAAACTAATTCTTACTCCCAATTGTAACATCAAGGACCATCATGAGTACAGATGACTGACCAAATGAAGAAAGATAAACACAGGAAATTTTAAGGATACCACCTTCTGATGCTAGGCATTTTTTTTTAATTTCCTCCAATAGAACTTTGCTCCATGTGAAAGTACTGCTAGTAAAATTTCCCCAAACCAATACTTTGATGGGGAAGAGGAAGTTTAAATAAAATAGGTTTTCCGATTTAGTTTCTATAATAATCAGATTTCCTGATCCTTAACAGAACCAGAATGAAAATAGGATTATTATGAGGCTTTCTATAAAGGTAGAACATAATATTTGATTCCTTCCCTTGTTAAGATTAAGAGACAAGTCAATCTATTGCGATTGTATAACCAGTTTATGGAATACATAGAGAATTCTGAATGTTATACTGAATCTGAGATGCTTTCTTTTTAGAAGTGATTTTTATCCAAGAAATTTCTAGGAAAATGTAAATGTAATTTCTAGGCCTATTGTGCGAACTTAATAGTTTTATTTGTTCCAAACCCTATGAGTGATTCCTAACTCTTGTTATCAACCTAGGAGTGATTTCTAGACCTATACTTTTGTTTTGATTCCCAATTCCTAAATTCCACCCGTCAATTCTAAGGTCCAGCAAAAATAGAACTTGCCTAAATTCCAGAGGGCCTAATTTTCCAGCTTACACATGCTTCTGTCACATAGTTTCTAGATCACCCGTAGCCATCAACTATCATACTTGACATGCACATGTTTTCTACCATAATCAGAACTATCGGCTGATAAAGGATATGAAAGGAAACTATACCAAATTACAAACTCTCCTCAAGCATCTTTGCTTGACATCTAATTTTGACACGTTACATAAAGGGAAAACAACCCAAGGAAATTGTAAAAATGAAAAGATTTTTAACATGGATTTACTATTTCAACAAGTAATATCCATAAAGTTTGTACCAAAATAATGCACAAACCTGAGGAATTGTTTTTCAAAGAGTTATGAAGAAAAAGATGATGGTGCTGACAAGTTCGAAGCTTTGTGACCAAGGCCTCTTCTGTCAAACCATCCTCCAGTGAATATGTTTTCATTGTCTCCAATACTGAAACTATGCAGTAACCCCTTGCTGAATGAGAGATACCTTAATGCACCAAAGATATTTTATAAATTACATCAGAGGTCTACTTTGCTAATAAAGGTAACCATTAGCTAAAAAACCTGATACAAGGTCAATCATCTCATACCAACCACAGGCATTGGTTCTGGAAACTCAAGATCGTGATCAATGCCAACAAGTCCAAATACATAAGGACTACCAGGATGTGCATGCCTGAAAACTTAAAAGAGAAAGGTTAGAACAAAAATTAGATAATCAAGCAATTCATACAAGAAGTAAATGCCAATTTACAGCCTTTCAAAGAAAGAAAAAGCAATCTCTAATAAGTAGATAAAGAATAGAGTAAATAAGTACATGATTTTTAATGTTTTTAACCAGAAAACCTCAAAGGATGAATTGAAACAAAATAGGAACACGAAATAATAAACGAACTATAGTGATGTACATTGTCAACTAATGCCCTTACTATAGAAGCCAAAGCTGCTTCCTAGCTTGTAATCTTTGAAGAATAATTCAATTAGTAAGTCAAAAAGAAACAAAGCACAACTTTGAAAAAAATATAGAAAAGGGTGAGAAAACTTGGGAGAACAATGGAATGATGGTGGAAACAACACTATAACAAGAGAAGGTTGACCACAATGATAGCAGTTAAAGTGAAACTCACAACGATGGTTGTTCACTAGAGATACATTAGAAAAACAAAACAGCAACAAGTTGTTGGATAGAGAAGCTATGATGCAACTAGAATTTGCTAGAAGAAACATGAGAAATATCAGAACTCGATAGAAGAAACATGAGATGTAGAGGCAAGGAGATTAGAGCCAATTCATCATACAGAGGGAAGAACAAGAAATACAGGCATGAGCACGTAGACGTCTTAGCATTGAAGCCTATGCTTCAAGTTACAGTCAGTGTCAACAGTTCATACCATTGTCATAAGCACATTTATCTCCTTAAAGTATGCAGATAATATTAATCTATCACCAAGCCATACGAAAATCAATAGCAAAAATATTTAAAGGGATTGAGTAATTTAAGACCAATTACCCAGATATAAAACGACTTTTACGTGAACGAGCTTTCATTGGACCTTGAACCTCTTCCACAATGCACTATAAAAGCCATAACACAATCATTGAACAACATATCAAACAACAAGAACTTGACTATGACACTGATGAAGGCTGATTTACATTGAAGAATCGTCTTCATTAATGAAACAGCCAATATAAAGATTGGAAGTGAAAAAAGGTAAAAATAAGCCACCAAGTGACAAATGAACAATATGCTTATCAAGAAATGACTTTCTTTTGAATCAAACAACGTGAAATACAGCCTAGAGGGTTCATTGACAACAAACGAGTGAAGCCATAAGATAATACACTTACCACCGAATACCCATTACGTGTCAAATCATCAAGCGTTTGCCGAAGGTTCTGCAGGAATAGAATTTCAAGAAGGAGATGTTAGCAATAATAAAAGTTTGGTATGAAAATGATAAACCAAAGGTGAAAGTTACAACACCCAAGTAAGGGCAGAGGGGGGAGAAAAGAAAGATGTGCACCCCATGATTAAAATCTAATGACAGGAAAAAAAAAGAATATTTATTATATGTCATGGGAAACACAATAGAAATAGAAATTATAATACATAAATCACATTGTGCCAAATTAAATATTTGAAGAAATTATTAATATAAGAATGAAAAATAAAAGAATGCAAGTTGAAACAAGAAGTTGCTTCTGATTTAGGTAATAACCCTGGTTAGTTCATAAGTGCATCAATAAATTCATTGGCGTGCCAACTTTTCCGAGAAAAAGAATAAGCCTAAACTTTTAAAGGAATAATCTACTGGGAACCACATTAACTTCCACTTCATTAGTGTTTGAAAACTTGGCCTACATGAAACCTCAAACAAAAGTTCAATTACTTAAAGTTATTGGCAATATTTAGTTATATTCTTTTCTCTCAGTCAAGCACTACAATTATTCAAGTACAGAAATACTTTCAATGGGATAAGACGAAATTGGAACCTTAAGTACTACCTTCAACATGGAAAATCCAATACAATCGTGCCAATTAACCCCAAATCAGCATTGCAAATTCCTTGCAATAGTATAAATTTTCTCTGTGTAGAACCCCCTAACATTTTTTTTGTTTTCCTTTCAATAAAGTAACTTGAGATTAATTTGGCCTCTTAAGTGACGAACTGGTTTCAACATGGTAGAGCCAATATTCACTCATGCATTTGAAACCAAATTTAGCTTCACAAAATCTTCTGAAAACTAATTGTATTTATCCTCTTCCCAGAAGCTAAGTAGAAAAGTCAATTACTAGAAAATAGGGCCATGTTTGCTCCTAGATTACAAATTTTAAAGTTATTAGTCATGATTTACTAAAATACAAATTGTTTCTAATGCAAAAGTCATACGTGTTCAAGCAGTCACAAAGATCAAAAGGAAACAGATAAATCCCTTAATACAACTATCATCTGACAGTATAAAAGTCCAAAACACCATATTTATTAAAAGATGTCGAATTATGTAGTCTTATTGTATAGTTATAGAAAATCGTATAATTTCCTAATTTATAGGAATTAGAGTTAGATACAGATTTTGAGGAGTTTCCTATTTGTAGGGAGTTATTTTTAAGCTAGGCAATTGTGTATATAAACTAAAGATTGTAACCTAGCTAATATATAAGAAAGAAATTTATTCTTTTCTTATGATATTTGACATGGTATCAGAGCTGTTGGCTCTTTCCTGATGATCGCTAAATTTTTGTTCTAATCATACCCAACCGAGATCCATCTTTACTGTTCCTCTTAATCGTCTTAGCCTTCTCTCCCATATTTTCTTGTTTTCACCCTTTGTTTTATTCAATCAATCATGTCGGAATCACCCAAAAATTCTGCCGAAATCACCAGCCCTGTCATAAGTGCCCTTGCATTCGAGAATACTGCTACTACTATAACCGGAGATTTGCAGAACACTCAAGCCGCATATCGGTTGAATGGGAAGAATTACATGAAGTGGTCACAATTGATCCACACATTCCTAAAGGGAAGAGGGAATTGAGCCATTTAATGGGCACAGGTCCTTCGCAAGACGGTCCCAAATTTGCAGCGTGGGACGAACATGACTCCATGGTAATGTCATGGATATGGAACTCGATGCTGCCAAAAATTAGTGATACATGTATGTTCCTCATAATTGCCAAGGAGATATGGGAAGCTATTCGACAGACATATTCCAAGGTTAATGATGATACACAAATCTACGAAATTAAGACGAAAGTTTCAGCAACCAAACAAGGAGCTCGGACTGTTACTAAATATTCGAGTCACTGACAAAGCTTGTGGCAAGAGATAGACCATTATCAATGCATCCAAATGCGCTGCAGTGAAGATGCAGCAATTTTGAAGCATTTTGTGGTAAAAAAAATCATATTTATGATTTTTTGGCAAGATTAAATGTTGAATTTGATGTTGTAAGGGTGCATATTTTAGGAAAATCGGACTTGTCATCTCTGAATGAGACAATCTTTATTATAAACGTGGAAGAGAGGGACGTCAAAGTGTTATGCTTGAACCTCAAGGGGAAGATGGTTCTGCACTCGTTACCAAGGCCATATAATTGAAAAAGGCAAATAATCCTTCATTGGTTACTCGAGGGGACTCAACCAAACAATTAAACCGAGAATCTCTATTCTGCACATATTGCAAGAAGCATCGTCACACCAAGGAGAAATGCTAGAAACTTCACGGCATGCCCAATCGAAGTGGGAATGATCAAAGTCAGGCACATATGGTAAGCACTTTGTTGACTAGTGAAGAAAATTCCAAAAAATCTGCCCCTAATTTTAACATCAAAGAAATTGAGAAACTAAAAACCTTTGTGGAGTCCTTTGAGAAGCCAACCTCCACAGGTACTTGTCATTGGCATTTTTAGGTATTTATTCTTCCTCTCAGGCTAATGTCTTGGAAAGAAATTCTCCTCCCATGTGGGTGATTGATTCCAGAGCCAATAACCATATGACCTGTTCCTCCAAACATTTTATCTCTTATAATCCCAGCTGTAGCCATAAAAAGATCACAATAGCCAATGGATCCATCACCACCATAACTAGCCAAGGGGATATATACATAAACAAGGATCTTACACTAAGAAATGTTCTTCATGTTCCAAAGCTATTTGCAAGCCTTATTTCGATTCAAAAATTAACCATAAATTCAAATTGCAATGAAACCTTTTTTCCTTCACATTGTGTCTTTCGGGCACTAGAAACGAAGAAGATGATTGGATGTGCTAGTTAGAAAGATGATCTCTATTTCCTGGAAAAAAAAACACAGTATAACAGGAGTTAGAAATCCCTTATCTTCATCCTTTTTTTCTCAATTTGTAATGTCAAACCAAAATAAAATTTCACTTCATCATCGTCATTTAGATCACCCAT
This sequence comes from Erythroxylum havanense, assembly GCA_024752395.1. Lineage (NCBI taxonomy): Eukaryota > Viridiplantae > Streptophyta > Magnoliopsida > Malpighiales > Erythroxylaceae > Erythroxylum > Erythroxylum havanense. The sequence continues at coordinate 47,193,718 of JANTNU010000235.1, forward strand.
CTTTTAGAGTGCTCAAGTTGATGTTTCCTTCTTTATTTAAAGGTCTTGCATCTGAAGTTTTTCATTGTGATGATTGTGAATTTGCCAAGCACAAACGTGCTTCCTTTCTAGTACTCCCTTTCTCCATTCTTTCAAAAAATAGGAATTATTCATGAATCCTCACGTATAACTACCCCACAACAAAACGGCGCGGCTGAGCAAAAGAATGGACATCTCATATAGATTACTAAACATTGTTGTTTCACAAGAATGTTCCCAAACAATACTCGGGTGAAGCTGTATTAACCGATGCCCATCTTATTAACAGGCTTGCAATACATGTCCTTGGGTTCAAAAGTCCAATTGATATTCTCACAAAATTTTACCCAAACTTCTCTGTTTCAAACATTCTTATACCTCGAATCTTTGGCTATGTTGCATTTGTTCATGTTCATTCTCACAATAGGAGTAAATTGGATCCACATGCTCTTCAATGCATTTTTATCGGGTATTCCCCCACACAAAAGGGTTATAAATGTTTTCATCCACCTTCTAAAAGATTTTTTGTCTCAGCCAATGTTACTTTTGTTGAAGATATTTTTTCAACAAACTTATCTTCAGGGTGAGACCATGAGTGAAGATAAAGCAAAGGATATGTTTCTTCTTAATCCTAGTTTTGTTCAGCATATACCCATAACTGTCTCCAAGTCCATTTCTCCCACTTCTCCGTCAATCGAGTCAGCCAAATCTGTTGAGATGATTAAAGATAAGGGAAATCAAGATAACATTCAGCCACTGCAAGTTTATTCTAGGAGGAAAATACCAGTCTCTCGACCAATACAGGTCCAATCTCCCATTCGTGTTGTTGCCCAATTTCCCGAAACCATTGCCAAACCAACCAACAATGTCACACCAAGTGTTGAGCCCAATGAACCAGCAGACGAACATAAAAAAACCAACTACTTAAGACCTACCAATTGCACTTAGAAAAGAAACAAGAATTTGCACGAAACATCCACTGTCTCTTTTCATGTCCTATCAAAACCTATCCCAAAGCCATAGAGCCTTCCTAACCAATCTCCTTACAATTCCCACACCGAGAAATCTAACTGAGGCATTAGGAGACAAGAAATGGGAGGATGCTATGACGACCGAGATGGAAGCCCATGAGAGGAACAAGACATGGGAGTTAGTTGAATTGCCAAGAGGGAAGAAACTGGTCAGATATAGGTGGGTTTTCACTATAAAATACAAGGATGACGGCTCGGTGGAAAGATACAACGCAAGATTGGTAGCCAAAGGATACACTCAAACCTATGGCATTGATTATCTAGAGACATTTTCCCTTGTTGCTAAAATGAACACGGTACGGATACTTTTGTCATTAGTTGCTAATTTCGAGTGGAATCTACAACAATTTGATGTTAAGAATGCGTTCTTCCATGGTGATCTAGAAGAGGAAATTTACATGGAAGTTCCGCTTGGATTTGAATCTAAAGAGGGAATGGTGTGCAAGTTGAAGAAAGCTCTTTATGGGCTCAAACAATCACCACGAGCTTGGTTTGGGAGGTTTGCTAAGGTGATGATCTCATTAGGATACAAGCAGAGTCAAGGAGACCATAATTTGTTCGTGAGACACTCAAACTCTAGGAGAGTCATAGCATTGTTAGTTTGTGTTCATGATATCATCGTGACAAGTAATGATGTAGAAGAGATGAACAATCTGAAGTAGTGTCTCTTGAGGGAGTTTGACATCAAAGAGCTAGGAAAATTAAAGTACTTCCTAGGCATTGAAGTAGCTCATTCAAAGTAAGGAAATTTCATCTCTCAACAAAATTACATACTTGACTTGTTGAAAGAAATAGGAAAGATGGGTTGTAAACCAGTGGAGACCCTGATTGAATTCAATCATGGATTATGTGATGCTCCAAAAGATCCCATGGTAGATAGAAGATCCTATCAGAAGCTCGTTGGGAAGTTGATATATCTGGCACACACAAGACCAAATATAGCATTTGCAGTGAGCATGGTTAGTCAATTTATGCACAATCCCAAAGAATCACATCTCAAGGCAGTAAATAGGATATTAAAATACTTGAAAGGCAGCCTGGGAAGAGGAATTAATTTTGTTTAAGCGACGAACAGGCACAAGCATGACGTTAGAAGCTTATATTGATGTAGATTATGCAGGATCTTTGGTTGACAAGAGATCAACGTTTGGTTACTATACTCTCCTAGGTGGTAATCTTGTAACATGGAGAAGTAAGAAGCAAAACATGGTAGCAAGATCAAGCGCAGAGTCAGAGTTCATATCAATGGTGTTGGGATTATGTGAGTTACTCTGGCTGAAGATAATCCTAGATGACTAAAGAATAAAATGGGAAGGATCCATGAGGTTGTACTATGATAATAAATCAGCCATCAGCATTGCACATAACCCTGTTCAACATGATCAAACAAAGCATATTGAAGTTGATAGACATTTTATCAAAGAAAAATTAGACAGTGGCTTAATATGTACTCCATTTGTGTCAACCAAGGATCAGTTGGCAGATGTACTCACAAAGGGACTGACAAGCACTATGTTTCAAGATATTATTAGCAAGATTGGGATGGAAGATATCCATTCACCAACTTGAGGGGGAGTGTCGAATTATGTAGTCTTATTTGGAAAGATTGTATAGTTATAGAAAATCGTATAATTTCCTGATTTCTAAGAATTAGAGTTAGATACAGATTTTGAGGGCTTTCCTATTTGTAGGGAGTTTGTTACTATTTTTAAGCTGGACAATTGTGTATATAAACTAAGGGTTGTAAGCTAACTGATATATGAGAAAGAAAATCATTCTTCTCTTATGATATTTGAAAAAAGCCATTCTTAAAAACAACCACCAAAATCCAAGAAGTGATGGTTATTGTATTAAAGACACGCTACTTGGAGTGCCAACATCACTTTAGTCCATCAAGATTGAACATCTTGTAATTCTCATTAGGAATTCTATGTTTGATGCTCATACTGGTGGGACTAGATAATGAAACATGTCCTTGTGGCTACCACAAAAGTTGAAGTTATTTTTGGTTTTTCAAAAAAGGAAAGAGTGGTAGTCTCAGAGAAGAAAAGGGTTGGGCAACAAAGTGGCTAGCAATAGGCAAAGTATCAAAAACCTGGTTGTTTATGCAAGAAGGTGAGAGGCTCATGTGGCTGCCATGCTTCTAGGACTGGAGTGGTAATAATCATAGGAAAAACACAGGTAAAGGTGATAGAATAAGGCTAGTAATAAAGTAATGGAAACTAAGGATGAAGTTAACACGAAAACAGAACCAGATGTATATGATCAAAAAACAGAAAGAGAGATAATCAAAGCTTTCTGCACATTCCCCTCGTCTTGATCCAAATATTTTCATATATGGAGCCTCATCAAAGAAAAACAGGGTTAAGGATAGACCATTCAATTTCCCAGTGTAATAAGCACATAGACTTGCATCATAATTTCTTGTCGATTTTCATAAAGGAAGAGGAGGACATAAAACATTTGATCACTAAATACAAAATGTGACAACAGTAAATCAAGTACCATAATAGGGCAACCAGCTCTAGGTACGCTGCCTGAACGCAGCCCACCAAAAGGATTCAAACCAGCATATTCAACAAGAAAACAAGCATCAATTCCAATGGCTTCGTAAAAATCCCCAACCTGTACACAAGCATGCAGCCACTGTCAATTAATTACAAAAAAAATTAAAAAGCTAATAACACCAAATTCTCTTTGGTACTGGGGTGTATTTCAGAAAGGCTCATGTGGAATCAATTTGGATTTTGTGTCTTTATTGTTTATTTATGAATATGGATTCGTTTTCCAATTTTTCTTCAATAAAATTTCAATTATGCTTAAGAAAAGTAATCAATGGAAAATGGAAAAACTCTGAGTTCAGGCCACAAACCATCAGTTTTGTTTGATCATAATAATAAGGCATTGACAAACAATCTATTTAGTAGAAACCTCTACACCAAATTCTTACAAGAGGGGGACCTTTCTCAAACATCAATAATACGATCTACAGAGGACATTGATACATTATACATAAGTATAAAATAGGAAAAACAAATGGCAGTTTTCAAAAATAAATACAAGCCATCG
>JANTNU010000235.1:47202015-47219468 GCA_024752395.1 Erythroxylum havanense
GTTTATAAAATAAAAAATATATGAAGTCTTCTGTTCTAATTACGCTATTCTAGCTCTATTATATTAAGTTCCTCTTGGATAAATAGTGAATTACATAAGACATAGATAATTCTATCTGTTAATTTAATCAATAGATAATATTAATTATTTATTAAAAATATTTGATAAAATTAACTATTTTGACTTATGTAGATATGATTTTAAAAAAAATTATAAGTGTATGAATATTATATTTCTTAATATTTTGTTGAATATTCTTATAAAAATTTAGATTTAGATATTTAATGTTACAAAAATTAAGTTTATAATTTTAATAAAAACATAATAATGATGATGATGATGCATTAAATTCTCTATTAATACTACATCATATTAGCATTTTTCATATAATATATATAAATTTTATTATTTAATAAATCAAATTTTTATATAATTATAATATAACATAAATACGATATATAGTAGTTATACACTAAGAATATTAATTTGGTGTGACTCTTTATGTTCAAAATTTTAAAAATAGATATTTTTAAATATAAACTAATATTATAAAATTAAATGAAGATTAAAAAGTTTAACTAATCCCTTTATTATACTCTTCCAAACTTCATGACATAATTGTACGATAAAAACTTTGAAGATATACATAGCAAAAGTAGATAGTAAAGTGGATGACAATACTGTCATTAGACAAACAGCTAATTTTAAAAAATTTTCTTATTGAACTTTTAGAAATCAACTTATTGGGGTTAAATAAGTAGACCAATAAGTCATTCATCAAACACACCAATCACTTTTTGAGATGATCAAAAAATTAACTTTTAGTTAATAAAATAAAAAACAGTTGATAAGTTACTTGTCAAACACCATTTGAGAAGTTGTTAGTCAAACACCTCCAACAATTTAGATTGGGTTTAGGTTATCAGAGCTTTTAGCCTAATTTAATCCACTATCATTAATAATTTTAATAATAATAATCAAATAAGAATCACCGATAATATTTTAATAACATAGTAATATTAATATTAATTATAATTTATTGAATTTTAATTATTTATTTATGAAATACAAATATTTGATTTATTGTATATAAATAAATTATATAATATTACATACTAAATACACAAAATTTTAATTATATTTCATTTTCATTGTATTTTTATTTTTATTTTTATTTCCATTTCTCTATTAGTTATTAAGGATGTTTAGTGTACCTTTTAGAATAGATAAGAAATGAAATGGTTATTCTTAAGAATAAAATAGATGAAGAATATATGAAATAAGTATTATTTAGTTTGATTTATTTATAAGAATTTCTAATAATGATCTATGTTAATATTTAGTTTAAAAATATAAATTTAAGATGACAAAATGAATAATTAAAAAAATCAAAGTATTCATTATAGTTTCTAATAATAATAATAATAATAATAATAATAATAATAAATAGACTATTTATTATTATTATTGCATTATCATTAATTTTCTTATTATTATAATATTATATTATTATTAATATTTTTTATTATTAATTTTCTTGTTATTATTATTAATAAGAAGAAGAAGAAAAATATTTTAAAAAAGAAGAGGAAGAAAATTATTGATAATAATAATAATAATAATAGAAAAAAAGATGGATTTTACTCATTACACCGTTTCACGGAATAAATTTACTATTCATTATTCATAATATTGCAAGAATATCTAAATTTGAAATTAATTATTTTATATATTATTTTTAATCAAACAAAAAATAACTATTTATTAAAAATGCATTATTTAAGCTGACAGGCTACTGGACCAGATGTAGAATACTAATTGAAGCGGGTTTTCGCAGTAGCCGAATCGAACTCCTTTTCTTTCCAGCTACAAAGCCAAACCGAGCTTGTGCTCAACACCCGCTCAAGTCTCTCTGTTTCCTCTTGACTCCACCTTAACAGTGACACTATCGCTGTTCTTATTTTGATCTTTTATCATGTCGTCTTCCACCTTCGTTCCACACTCTGCCCATTTCATCGTCAACAAGGTGGTTACTTTCTCTGAATCCAGCGTTTCCACATCTTTCTGTTCTTCAGACTTGAGAATTTGACCCTTTTTTGGTTCTCTACCTTTTTTTTTCCCCTTCTTCTTCTTTTTATGTCGGGTTCTGTTAGTTTTTTCTCAAATTATTTATTTTGCTTGTATATCGTCCTTCTCACTCTCATTTCTATGCAAGGATCTGGGTCGGTCTGCTTTCACCTCACAGTCGTTGCCGTTTCCTGTTCCCAAATGCAAGAAATCAATTTCCAAGAAAGTTGTTTCTGTCATGGCTCCGCAGCAATCAGAGCGCAAGCCTGCTAGCACTGGTTCTGTAAGTTCTTCTATTATGTTTATGGTTTCAAATGTTTCCGATTTGCTGGAATAGAGGCGCTTTCCTTTAGATAAAGTTTGCTTCTGATAAATTTGAGATTCAGATTTTTTTTTTAATTATTGCAAGCTTTTTTGCACTTATTTGATTAAAAAATATTAAATTCCCTGTTTGGATGACTGGTCTTTTGTTGGTTGCAAATATTGCTTGTTAACGGTCTGTCAATGGTGTGCAGGTGAAAACTGCAATGACGATGACCGAAAAAATTTTAGCTAGAGCCTCTGAGAAACCCCATGTGGTCCCAGGTGAGAATGTTTGGGTCAACGTTGATGTACTGATGACCCATGATGTTTGTGGCCCTGGTTCCTTTGGGATTTTCAAGAGAGAATTTGGAGAGAATGCTAAGGTATTGAATTTTTATAGCCCGTATGTTTTACAAATCATTATTTGAATTATGTCTTGTGCTTGAGTAGCCCGTTGGTGTTTAACGGGTTGGCGACAGTTCCAGCGTGTTGGGCTTCATTTTAAGTCTGCAAGTTGTAGTCTTTTGTCTGACATTGCATGATATCTAAAACTAAAAGGGAGTTTATATAATAACATGATGGTTTAGCTAGCAAGTAATAGCCTTACTTCTGCTGGTGAGCTACAAAGCTGCTGTTTCTTCATTGCAACGTGGAATGCTGTCTTATGGCTGCCATGGATGAACATCTGTTTTTCTATAGGGATGACTCCAGAAACATGCAATTATTATTAACCTAAACTCTTGATGATTGGAACTCATTCTCTAATGAGCATTCAGTTGAGAAGCTAATATTATGAATGTCTTTCTCTTCTCTATTTTTATTATTTTCAAGATTGTAGTTTCCATATACTTGGAATCATTAACTGAATGTACTATTTGTTTGTGTAAGGTCTGGGACAGAGAAAAGATTATTATCATACCTGACCATTATATATTTACTACCGATGAGCGTGCAAACCGTAATGTGGATATATTGAGGGATTTCTGCATGGAGCAAAACATAAAGTATTTCTATGACATAAAGGATCTTGGTAATTTCAGGGTATGATTCCACAAGTACTCTATCAAGATGAGATGTGCTCCTTTTAGATCAATGACAAACAGGAAATTTGCTCCATGATTTCAGGCAAATCCTGATTACAAAGGTGTGTGCCACATTGCACTAGCGCAAGAAGGTCACTGTAGGCCAGGAGAGGTACAGTTCATTTACTTGCTTTTCAGTAGCTACAGTTTATTGCTCTTTCATAAAAGCTGGGAATTAAAATCGGTATCTTTAGGTCTTGTTAGGTACTGACTCTCATACATGTACTGCTGGAGCATTTGGGCAATTTGCTTCCGGAATCGGCAACACTGATGCAGGTTTTGTGTTAGGCACTGGAAAGTCCCTGCTCAAGGTTTGTGAGAAGTAGTTAGTTCAGATCTTATGGCTTGGCATTTAATTCTATCATGATTTCCTTGCTCCATAAAATTTTCAGGTGCCCCCAACTTTGAGATTTGTGTTGGATGGTGAAATGCCTTCTTATTTGCTTGCAAAGGATTTGATTTTGCAAGTAAGTAACTTGGATTTGGATCATTTCTTGTGTCCAGGAGACAACCACATTCTTTAATAATTGCTGCTAGTCCTATTTCTGTTGCATGACATCTGGAAAACTGATACTCAATCTGCAGATTATTGGTGAAATATCTGTTTCTGGTGCAACATATAAATCAATGGAGTTTGTTGGCACAACAATTGAGAGTTTAACTGTAAGTAAATTTACCATCTTCCGCTACAAGTGAACAAATAGTTTAACTGGTTAATTATTTCCCTTAGATAATTTTCTTGATTGACTAATTATCTGCGATGAATAGATGGAAGAACGAATGACTTTATGCAACATGGTGGTTGAAGCTGGGGGGAAAAATGGTGTTGTACCGGCAGACAGTACAACATTTAAGTACCTTGAGGTTAGTCTGATGGATATTCAAATTATAATCCTTGATTTTAATTATTCTTGTGACAGATGCTTTTTCTTCTCCTCTTCTGGCTATTTTCCCTGGCAAGATTTTATGGTATTATCTATTCTTGCATGCAGGACAAGACATCTGTACCCTATGAACCAGTTTATAGTGATGAGCAAGCAAGGTACTGACTTTTAGTGACTATGATACTCATTACTGTTCTTCTCACTATAGGTCATTTTTTTTGGCATAAGACTTTGAAGCATATTTTGAATACAAATGGCTACTTTCGTTTGTCAGTTTACTACAACGTAAAATGTTACTGGTCCTTTGTAAATGATGAAACCACGATAGGTAACTTGTTTTGATTGACATGTATGAGCAATTTCTTAAGACCTTTCAATACTACTTAGTTGTCACTATACTGCCCACATGTTACTTACATACCTGTTGGCATGTAGGTTGAGTGATACTATTACTTAAATTTGATTTATCACACATAATATTGATCCTAGTGTTGTAATATGTTGTGCTGAAGTTGAGCTTAAACAACTGCTAATTGAATTAATCTTTTCAGACCTAGAGTAGCATATATTGACTTAACACAGTCTGCATTACTTAAGATAGTTGGTGCTGTATCTGTTATATTTGGGTAGAGGAAAATTTGGCATCATAGGTCATAAACATGCAGAGCCATTTAATGGCCAACTACAGTCTTTAGTTTTTCAATCTGATTGAGTTCATATTTTTCTGTTTCTGTAGTGCTTTTGGTTATAGCTTGTTGTGACAAGTTGATTTTATATTTTCTGTTGTAGATTCCTTTCAGAGTATAGATTTGATATCTCAAAATTGGAGCCATTGGTAGCAAAGGTATGTGCTTCATAAAGTTTCTGTTGAATAAATTCCCCTTTTTACAATTACAAAGGAACAATAGATATCATGCCGTTCTCAGTTGGTTAGTCAAGGTACTCTTGCAGGCTCGGATGTTAAAATCCCCAGCAGTTGGTCATTTTAATTCAAAAAATGTTGTTTATTCATTTTTGCAGCCTCATTCTCCTGACAGGCGTGCTCTGGCAAGAGAATGCAAAGATGTCAAAATTGACAGGGTTTATATTGGATCTTGTACTGGTGGAAAAACAGAGGATTTCATGGCTGCAGCCAAAGTTTTCCTGGCTTCAGTAAGTTGAAGACATCAATGTGTATCCCATCCTTTAAGTGGCCATGCAGTACATGTAAACATTATGCAACGGAATAGGAATTTTGGTTGTAAAATCCATGTTTCAGGACGAGCTCACTTTTTAAGCTTATCCATTTTGATAATTATCTGAGTTTGACTAGAAATTAACTATGCTTTATATGTAGGGTCAAAAGGTCAAAGTTCCTACCTTCCTTGTCCCTGCTACGCAAAAGGTTAGTATCGCTACTTAATTTTGTGCTGAATTCCTTTGATATTTGTTCTGACATAGGGAGATCATTATTACTTGTATGTAAAATTGACATATGTAAATGACAGGTATGGTTGGATGTATATAGCCTCCCAGTACCAGGATCTGGTGGCAAGACTTGCTCTCAGATTTTTGAAGAAGCTGGTTGTGATACGCCTGCAAGTCCTAGTTGTGGTGCTTGCCTGGGAGGCCCTAAGGACACTTATGCACGCTTGAATGAACCAAAGGTAAGATTTCTGAAATTTTCTGCTGAATTGTTTCTTCTTTGTTTTTTTTACCCCTTTCTCTGGACCTTGTTCTCAAGTTCAGATACATGCTCCGGTCCAAAGTTATATAGCAAAAAGTTTCATCTGTGTCCCCTTCTAGAGGTGATTAGATCGAAGACCAATTTCAGTCAGGATAAGACTATTTGTTAAAGCATTGTTCATGTCCAGTTTCCCCTTTCTTTGGCTGAAATTGGTAATTCGTGTTATCAATTTTACTGCTGTGGTGATCAGCTTCATCTTTCTAAGGCTAAAATAAGTACCTCATTTGTCAATTTTAGTCCGTTATTGCTCAAAGTAATGTGTCATAATTGCCTAAGAAATAAAAATTGAACGAGACTAGCTGCTGGGACTTGGTTAAGCGTTTACCGGCCTTAGGGTCAATCTGACTAGCTCATCCAGCCTGTAGCGTATGATAACGAGCCTGATAATCATTCACCCAGCAGTTTGTTCCAAACTATGGAAACCGAGCAGGTGACTCTGATGAGAAGTTGGAAGGAGGCCCTCCCATTTCATGTTCAGAGTTTCAGTTTTATTGGATTTCTTTTCTAGTTTTCTTCTAGAGCTAGAATTATAATTTTCATCTCTAACTTCTGTTTTGGAAGTTCAACTACTGTTTCAGTGTTTCTTCGTTCGTTTTTTATTTTTTTGGTTTTTCTGTCAAACTCCTCTTTAAGTTCCATAAGAACTCCATTCATCAAGAAGAAAGGGATCATGTTTCGATTTACAGTGGCTTAACTTGTCTCTGCTGCTGTTAAATGGAGTAGCTAGAAAAGAAAAACAATTGTCGACATGTTGTGGAGCTTGATATTTCACTTTCCAGCATTTCTCTTTTGAAGTTTGCAGTTTGAAGTTTTTCTTGTTGGCCTTTTTGGGTTTCTGCTTCCTATTATTTTTGTTTTCAGAGGTTGGATATACTTTGTACTAGCTTTCTAGTTTTGCTTAGTTATAATCCTATAGAAGTTCTGATCGTCTAGCTTTCTATTTCTAGCCGTTAATAGGTTATTGAAACCATAAATAAAATCAAAGGATGATTTATTTTATGAAAATTTGAAGATAACATTTTGTTTAGTTAGAAATGAGAATTTTGAAAAGAGAAGACACACTCTGTCTATGTCGTCTTCACATGCAATTACAGTACTGTTGGGATTAAAAATACAAATTGTTGGTTACTATTTGCTCAGATTTAGCTTAATTTGGGATTAGACTACTTGTACGGTTATATCAGATTTTGTGGTGTAGGGCATATTTTAACTTTGCTTTTGGCTACTTGTTGAAGCTTGTTGCGGGGAGATTATGGAGGAATGATCTCATACCTGAGTTATTATGGTTTCTTTATGTATCTCTTAAAATTAAATTAATATATTTTGTCATTACATGAATATCTTGGTTGTTACTCCATCCCATGTCATATCATACTCTTAAGTAGGATGATCTATATATGTGTTGCATTCGCATTCTTGTTCCTTGTACAACTACTGTACTGGAAGCTAGCTTTTCGCCTTGTGTTAGATTTGATTCGAGTTTACCAGTATTCGAGTTTACCGGTATGCTAGGATGTTGTAGTACAACTAGAAAGACTAGCTATTCGACTTTCAGACATTATCGTAACCATTCTTGGGGTCTCTCTGTTGCAGGTCTGCGTCTCAACAACAAACAGAAACTTCCCTGGCAGGATGGGACATAAGGAAGGCCAGATATATTTGGCCTCCCCATACACCGCAGCAGCCTCGGCTTTGACTGGTTTTGTCAGTGATCCAAGAGAGTTCATGCAGTAGGGTGTCGGTAGTAATATCATCCGGTATACAATGCTGTAACCACAGAAGCCAATCTGGTCATTTTGTTACTAGTAGTCATGTTCTTAGTGTTCATAGGCTACTTTGTTTGAACTACTATGGATGGTCTGAGTTATGACGTTGTTGAGGGCTTAAGGAGTCGGAATAAGTAACCTTGATGTAATGCATGCATGTACAAGGAGCTAAGACCTGAGTGAAGATCAGTATGTAGTGTTGTATGGAAATGCTGCCCGTGTTGCACCTTTGTAAGATAATATGCTTCGTTCAATGAGCACCTAAAGAATAAACCTCTTTTGGTTGGGAAATTTTGTTAGTAAAGTTTTTTTTAATAGATCTGTTTTTTAGAAGATTTTTTTTAAAAAAGTCAGTTGATTATTTGGCTGTCATTTTAAAAAGAGCTTTATATAGTAAATTGTTTGACAATAAAAAATAAAAAATATTTTAAATTTAATTATATTTTATTTTTAATCAAAAATTATTTGTACATATAAATATTATTTAAAGTATATTAAGTAATATGTAAAACATGATATATTAATTATTATATAATTTTAATCATATGAAACATAAATAAAATATATTTAACAAATTATAACATAAGTAAAACTAACATTAAAAATAAATATTAAAATATTTTTAAAAAGTCAAATATATTATATAAATTTTAAAATAAATATTTAATTTTAGTAAATAGTTAAATGTATAATAAATTATGCATTTTAATATAATAGAGAATATAGATTTACAAGATAAACGTAAATATGAGTCTATGAGTATTGTAAAAATTATATAAAACATTAAGGTAAAATAGACTAAAAAATAGACTTATTAATTAATATGAAAAATCTACTAGAAAAAGTTATTTGAAAGGTTTTCTTTTAGAAGCTTCAAATTTAAATTTCTTAAAAAGTTATATTTTTGCTACTAAAAAAGTCATATCTATTAAATTTTTTATTTTATAGTCAAATATTTACTTAAAAAAAGTTTTTGTAATAAAAAAATACTTATAACTTCTCAAAAGTCCATCCAAGCAGGCATTAAGTCCATTGTAAATGTGCATGGTCCTTTGAGATATTTTTTCATTTAGGCATGGATTGTCCCGAATAAGAATAACAGTCCAAAAGCAATAAAAATTTAGATATGAAGAAGTGAAGTACGGTAGTTTTATTCTTAATTAATACATATACATATCTATATATACATAATAAAAATAATTAATAATAAAATAAATATTTAATAAATAAAACTCACAACTTGATCATTAAAAATTGTAACCTTTTTACTCCGTTAAATTGTCTCCACTCCACTCTCAAGTAGGCATAATTGTGTTGCTTTTACTTCCAACATCCATTATGGCCCTTCCTGAAGACTAAATACATGGTCCTTTCAATTACATAATTGTTACTACAATTACTTTTAATGCGTGGTCCACTTGGTAAAGTAAAATTTTTAAGTCCTTAGAATTACATAGTTGTTACTACAATTACTTTTAATGGGTGGTCCACTTGGTAAAGTAAATTTTTTTAATAAACCTTTCAATTTAAGAAATCATATATTGAAATTGTAATAGTATGAGTTGTAATTTGTTTAAATTTTTTAAAAAATGATTGATAAAAAATATAGACATATCAATAGGGATGACAATGAGTCATTTATGAGTCCAGATTTAAGAGTTTTCAACATATTAACTAAGGCTTAAATTAACTCGAAGTTTGCTTTAAAAAATTAGACATCGTCAGATCTAATTAAAAAAAGATATTTTATACTTTTAGTTTTAAAAAAACATTTTAAAAAATTAACAAAACTAACCATGAATTAGCTCGTTGTCATCTCAATGTATCATCATCACGCCCCAAAGTCTTGCAGTAAAGCGAGATTTGAGGGAGATTCGATAGTACGCGACTTTATCCCTATATAGTAAAGAGTCCATTTCTGATAGACCCACATGTAAATGTGACAGAATAATAATGATATTGGTAAAAAAAATTGGTAGTATATATACTTTATGGTAACTATAATATGCTATTACATTACACCTCTACAAAAATTGGTTTCTTTCATTGTTAGTTACGCTATGAGTCTTCATTAGCAGTCTTGAAAATACAACAATCCTATAGTTTTATATGTCTATTGCGAGAATCTTTCCCCTTTTATCTTAAAAATAAAAAGACTCCGCAAATGCATAAAAGAAATTGGATTAGACTTCTTATATGGTAAGGATAAGACGTGAGAGTTCTAAAGTATGTCGTTTAGCTTTATTCTATCACATTAGACTTTTCTAATTTTAACCACCACTTCAATGAGGGCTAATTCTAACATATCCTTATTGATCATTCGATGTATCAAAACTAAATGTTAATTAGATTGAATTAGGCCACTTAGAATTTAAATTGATAAACTTTAAAGATATGTTGATTTATTTAAAAAGAAAACAAACAAAAAAATTCCATTAATAGTAATGAGAGCTGATCTGGACCATAGTAGAGTCCAGTTGTCACTTTATACTTCAATTATGAGAAAGAAGTGAATGGTCTGCCCAGTGAATCAATGTGTTGGAGTGAGTGGTCTGCCCTGTGAATCAATGTGTTGTAATCTGCAGTCAAAATGGAAATGATTGCATGATCTTAAGCAGCTTTCAGGCCAATATCTTTTCACCAACGTTGCACTTAATAGTCAGTACCTATGTTGCTCACTTTCCTATGCTTTTCACCTACTATTTAGCACTTATATTTTATATAATTGTTCAAATTTATAAAATAAGTATGTAATTAAAATTTAGACTTTTTTATAATTCAAACTTTAAAATCTTAACTCAATAATTATTTTTATTAAAATTAAGGATAAAATGTCTTTTGAAGTTTAAGAAACTTTTAAATTTATAGAAAAGCTCTTTTTAATTTTTTAATCTTTTAAAATAATTAATTTCTTTTATATTTAGATTATATAATAGTGCAGAAATAAACACACTTTGAATATTATATATGAACTAATTAATTATAAGTAATTCAATTTAATTTTAAAAATCAATCAAAATCAATTAAATTTAAATTTAAATAATTATTATAATAAATTAATAATTTTTATCAAATTTAATTTTAAAAATTATCTTCAATCTTCGTGTAATCAATATTTGATTAGTATAAATATAATATTCATGTTATGTATATTTTGTTGTTTATTTTAATTGAAGTAAAGAAAAATTTTCAAAAAAATTAAAAATTAAAATCCCTTATTAAGTAAATTTTTTAAAATTTCTTAAAATATATGAAAAGTTGCATTAAAAATAACATAAATATATTTAAATTTTAAATTATAACAATTATTGATAAAAAATTATTTTTATATTTAAAAATATGCAAATTTTTATATATAAACAAAATATTTCAATTTAATCTCTTCTTTTTAAAAATTCATAATTCTTAATATGGTACATCTAATTACAAATATCCGATATGTAAACCTGTTTCAGTAACATTCTTCGTTAGCTTGGAGATGTAAAAGTATTTCATGCAAAGGACACACAACTCATCACATGCATGACCTTCACTGCTTCAGAACTCTTCTGGTTAGTCTACAAATCCATCTTTGGACTGGAAATAAAAACAATATCATTAAAATTAAACACAGACATCGAAACCGACTCCACTAGATTGTGGCAAACTCCACTCGAGAGATCAAGTGCTCTCCCCATATATACAGTATTGATAAGAAGAAGGAAAAAAAAAAAAAAGAAATTTCCACTACAAAAAACAGCGAAACCAGGCAGATTTGGTCAAGAAAAATCACTAAAACAAAAGGAGTGAAAATCCAATCTTGGAAGAACAATCAGACTCTTCTTCTCTATTTTGTCTTTGTTTTCAAACTATCTGTTTCATCTAAACGATGGATATGCTGAATAGGTTTGGTTCTTTGTTGTTTCCACTCCTTTCTTGGCATCTTGGAGCTGCAATTATACAGATATCTCAGAAGATCAAGCCAGGGAAAATATAGTAGCTGCAAATTCAGGAACCAAGTCCATTAGCTTCAGAGGTCCTCATGATTCGAAGCCTTCTTACTGAGCTAAGGAACATTCTGAAAAAGAAACAAAGACCCATCAAGGTTCAGGAATACATGAAATGAACTAAGAATCTTGTTTTCCTCAAAAGGACAAAGAGCTGCAATTCTGCAGCTAATGAGTTATGGTTGCATACCCCCATGGAACATCCCCTAAAAGCATCCAGTCTCCTTCTTTGTCTTCATAAGTTAGGACAAACTCAGATGATCCATTCAAAAGTATGGAGGGTTTTCTTGCTAGCTGCTTCTCTCCAAGTGATCCTACTGCACACATAAGCAGAAAAGAAAGTCACTAACTCTATGATCTTTTATACTCAGCAACATCAAATTAATTCTGACATCTGCAAATCTCAATATAAAAGAAGGGAACTTACCAGTGGATCTGAAAAACATTTCCTCCAAAAATTGGGCTAATGTCTCGTAACAAGCATGAGCATTCAAATCGATCTTCCTTCCAATTGGGACTCCGTCCATATTTACCTTAACAAATCCAAGATGCCCCTTTTCATTATTAGCAGCATTGATCTTGTTACCATTACAAACTTTGTTCTCAAGGACATCCTTAGATTTTTCCTTTCCACTAGTTCCCTTGTCTTCTTCAGCTCTTGGAGACTTCGCTTGGTTCACTAAGCTGTTCATCCTAGATGCCCTAATGGGTGGCCAACCCACAACTTGGCTGCTCCAACAAACCATATTATGGTCAACAACAAGACGTCTCAGTGAATAAAAGCTAAAGAATAGAATACATATACATGAGAAAACAAGCAACAATTATTGCAAAAGAAGCAAGTAAAGGAAAGGAAAGACAAATATGTTTATCAACTTCGACAAAATTCTAACATCATGCTTAACAGTCTGGATGATATGCACGTTTAAAAGAAAAGAAAAAAGAGAGAATATCAATGAAAACATGAAGATATCTTCTCCAAACTTTCAGTTAACTTCCTATCAGCAACCAAAAACAGCACTTGGTGTAATAATTCAAACTTATAATCATGTGAGAGCGCATAGCGGCGTCTGACCTGCCAGAAGTGGGGGATCCACCCTCATGGGAAACAGGCTCAGCAGCTCTTTTGGTCCCAGAAACAGTTCCCATTGCAGAAGCTATAACTGAAGTATTACCGTTACTACTTCTGAGAGGCTGAGCCACCGCAGACGGGAAGTCTTGAGCGGTCAAGATTCTACCACACTCGCCCCATGCACTTGCCTTACTACCACCACTCTTCAGTCCACCACCACCAAGACTCAGGCCAAGACCGAGCTCCAGCTCAGCCTCCGATGTATATGAGCTAGCCTCAGCCCCCAAAGCCTCGACCTTGGACACTGTGGACTCATTTGCAGAAGGCCCAGAAGAGCCACCACCACCAAGTAAACCAAGGCCACCTTCCATCATCAAAACAAAGAAAGACGACAACTTTGAGTTGCTAATGTGAAAGACAAGCGCAAAACTACCGAGTGAGGAACAGCGGAGAGAGAATTGGATTGTGGGTAAGAAGATGAGAGATAGTATGGTAGTGAAATTGGAGGACAGACAGTGAAGAAAAGGGTGCGAAAGAGAGAGGGAGAGAGTCAATTGATGGAGAAGGTGGTGGAGGCAGTGATGATGATGGGGCCCGTATGTCTGGTAGTGCGCCAAGCACTCTCACTCACCAACAGGTCCACAACACTACTGTCAAGTTTTTCTTGACATGATCATCATGTGTTTTTAGAATCTGATCTTCCCTGTTCTGTTCTTCCATTAAATAGAAACCTTAAAATAGACATGCTAGTTTGTTTTAATAACCCCAATCTATGATCCCACTCTCACTTGGATCAGATCAGATGTCATTTTAAGCCTGCAATACCTAAAAAGGAAATGTTCAATTTGTCAATCTCTGAGACCTCACCTCAGAAATTCCATTTTTCATATAGTAAGTAACACCAATATTATATACTTCAAATGGTTACACAGTCAAATCAGCATACCCTAATTGATCTTCTACCTTGAACTATTCTAAAATGATAAGAATTGGAGCTGAGTTTATATGGAATATAGTAAACACCTAAAGATAACTTGAGAGGAACAGTTCATGTTAAATTAGAGGATTGGTGTCTCATAACTTTAGTATAAAAGCACAAGGTTAAAGTCTTAAAGGTTGAGTCTTTTTACAAGCCAAAGCATTATTCTAATCCTTCTTCTCTATGTGCCCTTTTCCTTTCTTACTATGGTGCTGTCTACTATTTCCAGGACAAAAGGCACAAAACCTTGTTTTAGAAAGTTGAGACCTTAAAAAGGAGATGCATTATAAGTGGACAGTGGGGCTGTCTACCAGAAATTAAAAAATTAATAAATAAACAGCAACCAAATATTTATGATTACAAGCTATCTTGACAGGGGCCACTTCTATATGATTTGGTTGGCATTAGATGTTCTAGTCGCTTTGATTGTTTAGCAAAGAAATGAAGATTTAAATTTGAGAAGACAACAAAATAAAAGAAAGTGTTAATAAAAATGATAATTATTAATATTATAAATAAATATGCTTTTTTAAATAAAAATATCATATTTAAAATTAAAAATATCATATAAGGAAATTTTTGTATTTTAATTTTTAAATATTTACAAACTTTTACCTTTTAATAGAAATAACCTCTCTATTATTTAAGAGTAAGATTGCATATTATTAAACCTCTTCATGCTTCGGCGTATCAACATATTGTTGTCGTACCCATCATTAAGTAGAAACATATATATACACATCCACAAATAAAAGGCACAAAAAATATTGATTAAATATTAAAATCTTAGTTTATTGCATATGTAGTTTATTATCAATTTTCATATTAACTTAAACAATAGTATAAACTGAATTCATTTGCATCATGCAATACATAAAAAGTTAATAATAATAATCATAAATAGTCCGTTAATTTTCTATTTTCATCTTAATTATTAATTTTATTCAAAAACATAACAGTTAACTTATTTAAAATTTTATATGTATACTAATTAGAGTACAAATAGCTTACTATAATTAATTCATGAGTAATATTTATGATAAAATAAAATTTTTAATATTCAATTAATTTTATATTTTTATTAATATTATAAAATTAAGTACGATTTTAGATTTAAAATATAATTTAAAATAATTTCTCTTACTTTTTCCTCTACAAAGTCCTCAAAGTTAATAAGAAAAGCATATTAAATCAAATAATACTCCTTTGGTGGGGATCATATCCAAACAGAAATATGAAGCAAAATAGATAAGCCCAGTTTGCAGTTTGCAGTGTTTCAAAGAGTAGTTTCAATTTCATAAATTTAATTTAATTAATTTAATTATCACTATTATTATTATTATTTATTTTTTATTTTTGGACAAATGCCAAGATAAAGATAACATCTTATCGGACATCAACTTAGTGCTCTATATCTTACTATTATTCCTTCTAAAACAACAGAAAATTTCAACTTAGCTTGTTGTTTAGTGGGTAAATATTATCCGATGAGATCTTACTTGTCTTCTTTCTTTTTTATCTTCTCCTTTAATTACTAAAATACGAGTAGAAAATAAGGAATCAATCTTAACTCCGGGAGAGGACGGTTGGTTAACATAAGGGAACGGTAATAAAAATGATATTGAATTTAGTGAAAAATAAGAATGGATATTATCATTATTATAATAATGGTCGATTAAGAGGAAAGAGTTATTATCATTACTATAGATGATGGTTGGTTTGTAAAAATATATGGGAATTAATTAATTACAAAATAAATTATATTTTAATTAATAAATGAATTATATTTTAATTAATTATAATATTTTAATAAATAAATAAATTATATTTTAATTAATTATATAGCATTTAATTAATTAATTATAATAATTCAATTAATTAATATTTTAATTAATAAATAGTTATATTTTAAATAGTTGTATTTTAATTAATAATAATATTTTAATTAAATATAATGTAAATAATAATAATAATAATAATTTAATTAATTAATTATAAATAATTAATTATAATATTCTAATTAATGAATACTTATAATTAATTAATTAATTGCAATATTTTAATTAATTATAGTATAATTAATTATTTAATTGATTTCACTATAAATTTGATTATTAAAATTGAAGTTTTACTCCCATTCCTCTAAGTTGCGAGAAAAATGAAGGATTACCCAAAACGAAGAATGAAACTTTTAAATCTTTAATGATAGATTCATACCAAACATCAATTTTTATTATATACCTATATCTCTTTTCCCATACTCCCAAATAAGCACCCCCTTAGTCCTAATCCTTCCTGCCCGTTTAAAGGGAAAACTATACTGTAATGGTCAAATTAAACAAGTGCTTAGTGTATGAACATCCTCTCGAGTCTCTTCTTAATCGCTATTGAGCTGATTTGGCATACTTCTTTTGGATACCAACTTTGAAAAGCTTATATTAAAATTCAAAATTTAAAATGGTTACAATTTATTCCTAAACCTTTATGACTTCATAAATTTTTATTAGATATTCATATAATATTGTATAACAATTTCTCTTTTAATTATATAATTCATGAATAAAAACCATATTGAAATTAAACATAAAAGAGAAGAGATTTAAAGTTTAAAAGTTCCTCCAATATTATATCGTTATAGTATTGACTAAAGATTAAATAAAAATAAAGAATTTAAAATATGATTAAAAACAATCATATTTAACGTAATTTGATTAATTTAAGGAAAAATCAACAACTAACAAAAGGGTAATTAGTAAGGCCATCAAATCGACACCGTAGGGTATTAATTAATTTAAAAAAAGAAGAAGAAGAAGAGTGTGTATAAGTTAATTACGTGACCTTAGGCCACCTCTAATCATTGCACTAAATTTTTACACCATTTGGTGTAAAAGAGAATATTCTAATAATTTTTTTACACAAAATTTAATGTTACTCCAATCATTCTATACCAAAATTTTTTCAAAGAATATACCACAATAATTTAGTTATTAACTTAATTAATTTATATTTATACAATCACAATAATTTAGTTATTAACTAAATTAATTTATATTTATACAATTATTTATTTATTTATTTAAAATTAAAATAAAATCATTATTATTAATTACTTAATATATATTTTATTTTAAATTAATATTATTTAAAAATATATATACTATATTTAATATTATTCTTAACATATTTTATTAATAAATTTATAACACTTATAAATAAGAATTATAATATAATATTAAAAATAAATTTAATATTATATTCAATATTAGTCCCATTTTAAATGCTTCAATAAGATATTTGTAAGGATATATTTTGTATAAAGTAATATACATTTTTAATTTAATTACTTAGTAAATTATGTAAATAAATCAATTTGTGAAAAAATATAAAAGGAATATATTAAAAAGGAAATGGACAAAGTTGTTTTTTTATAACTTTTGGTGCATAAAATTTAATATTTTGGTGCAATAAATCAACTTAAAAAAAGACACCAAAATAGTAGTGTAATGAATAATGGTCGGGTCGGCCATTCAGGGCCCGGACCCAGGGAAGACGACTTGCGGGCCGATCGGCCCTTTAGTTGAAGATCAA